>CM065054.1:89674511-89757011 GCA_032883995.1 Coronaproctus castanopsis
TTCTTTTAATAATGATAATAATGCGTTTTTATTAATAGTTCAATAGCGATAATATTAATAGTAGTAACAATATAATAATAATTCACCGGCAAGCGTTGTAATAATTAATGAAGAAATTATTTTTCCTCCTTTTAATATAAAAAGTAAATTATAATATTCTTAAATTTTAAGTTCGTACATATGAAATATTGCACACGGAAATGGTTGGGACTATGTTTTGTCATCCTGACTGTTGCGCTCAAATATAAGTACACCATTCAAAGCTATTAATAAACTCAAGTTTGAAATACTTATTTATATCTTCATGAATATATAAACGATATATATGTAGATTAACTGATATATATATAATTTTACTATTATCAATCATCTGCACTATACGTTTTATTTATTTTATTTTTTGAGTTATTAACGGTTCTTTAAACCTTTATACATACATTTTTTTTTAAATATACAATTTTAAAAAAAAATAAATAAAATACAGTTATCGTTACCAATATTATCGTTATTATAAATGCTTCGAATATTAGAGCGATTACTTTACGATTGTGAAACTTGTTTAATTTTAAATTTTTTTCTATTATTATTATTTACGAATTCTGAAGTACGATAGAAAACTGTCCTTAGAAGTGGCATCGTGATTGAGGTTACAATTTGCTCATTTTATACTATGTAAATGAGACCCGTTGCATTTAACGTTTTTATAACAAATGTGAGCTAGGCGACCGAATGCTCGGTATTTGTAACATTGTAAAATAAGATTAGTATTTTAAAATGTTTCCAATTTAACTAAACAAAAACAAAATATTATAATTTATTTTTATTGTTTTCTTGCAGTTTTTTTTTCTAATTTTTTCCTGTACTTAAAAGTTTAAAACTTTAAATTTTACGTTTCAAATTCAAAATTTTATTACATATACATTAGATGTCGTTATATATTAGTAAGTTAACTGTTAAGGTATATACATAAGGTACTTAACATTTTTCATTATTCAATTATTCATGTATTCATGATTTTTGTTTATATGTTTTGTAAATATATTTCTTTCTTCTTCAAAAAAAAAAAAATATCTTCATACTGAGAACTTCTCTAATATCAGTTCCCGCCGGAAGAATAACTTTGTAAATAGACAAATTAACTAAATATTTGCAAACTCGCAATTAAAACAATACAAACAATATTACAGGATAATCCCCGAATAATTGAAAAACTCCTAAAGTTCCTCACAGTTGCAGGCCTAATTCATAACATATAAAGTATACACAGAGGCAAATGATGTCAATAATCGAGCTTCTTTAAATAAAATAAATAAAAAATATATAAATAAATAAAATAAAAAATAAATAAATAAAATAACGGTGTTAGGCTTATTAATTTTTTATTTTTTTTTTACTGCGGCTCTTAATATCGACAACTTTTACGAATTTCTTAATGTTCATTTTAACATCGTTTTCAGTCACCGTGTCCCCACACCATATGGTAGACGAAATTTTAATACTAACAAAATTATATTTTTTCTAGGGTCGAGCGTGAAATGTCTCAGTTCTAATTATATTTATGTAAGAACGTTGAAAATCGTATAGACTTATCTAGAAAGCAGCTTATATATTAAACAGCATGTATGACATTTATAATTTTCTATCGAAATTTCATGTGTGACTGAAAGGTTTAAAAACCAAACAAAATCATAACGCAGCTTAATTAAAGCTTTTTATTGTAAATTGTGACTCACTATCAAGCGTGCACAATAAATGTTATATTCACTACTCTCCGATATATCAACATTCTAGAACGAAGACGTTCCATCGTAATTGGTTTTCTTTGCTTCAGCTTCGTACAGTGTTTACGATATATCTTTATCATTCGATAAAATAGATGATGAAGCATCGAAATCATCAATACGGCCAGTAAATCGTATGTATTACGATTCATTCGTTAAACGGCTGTTTATATCAACGAGTTCACGTGCAATAAGAAATTCATTCCCGTGTTCTCAACTAACGGCCCAGACTGTCTCATTTCGACATCAACAGATTCAGTCAACTATCGATACAAATAAACCAGAAATTATTGACTAACTCCTACGCTGTTATTTCACCACGGGCGACCTATAACCCGGTAATTATATACCTCGACTTATTAAACAGCACGGATAAAAATACAATTTTAGAAAAATCAATTCATAAAATGAACCCCTGCACCGCAGAATCGTCTATATTTTTTAATTGGTTTAATGGCTGCTCTGTAACAATTGAAAATATCCGGTTTTCCTTACCTAAATGAACTTTACGCAATATACTTAGCAATGCGATCATATTAACGATTCGACATAATTCCGCTACGATATGCTCAGACTGTATTAAACGCGATCAAAACGATGTGTACAGCCACAATCAGCATACCCCGCGAAAGAAATTATAAAAATATTAATAGCCGCACCACATCGTAAAACAACCTTCCTACGGATTCCAGCCCATTCTGTAATTACAGGAAACAACCTGAAAGACAAAACAGCCGAAGAAGCGGCATTAACCTGCTCCGAATATACCAGTACTACTAGCAGACTTCACCCGACACCTACGACTTGCTTTCATAAACCTATGGAACAACCGATGGATCAATACTCCTACGTCAAATCAACTACGTCTAATTAAAATCCAACCGTGGCAGATTCGTTCTTATCGACGAAGAGACGATGTAGTCGTCAACGACTTCAATTGGGACGTACAAATGTGTTACATCAATACAAAAAATAAAAGCTCCGGTTGTCCATCGTGTAAGACCAACATCACAGTCTAACATATACTTCTAGACTGCACTCAACATGCTTATCTCAGATCAGCGTTCAATCTACCGATAACTCTGTCAATGCTCAAGTCCTAACAAATGCCATCCCATACCTTCGTCAGTCAAACACATACTACACTATATAAACAACCTAGCCAATGTTCTCAATGTTATAAATATAATTTTCCGTGCTTTGGCCTAAGTCGCTGTTTACAGCACGTAAATTTAGCATTATTATTATTATTATTATTAAACGTATTAACATTTTCAACTAATCGACCTCGAAAGATAACAAGTGGGATTTTATGATTTTCATTATTATTATTAATAATATTAACATTATAATTATTATTAGCATTATTACTAAGTTTTTCTTGTGTTTTTTTTTAAATAGTATCTGATTCAACTTTAAGTTTAGAATATAGATTTTTTTTTTAATTAACAGTCCTGGGACTATTAATTGTACAATCTAATACAAGATAATATGTACTTACATACTAAATACAATTATTTCGGCACACTAGTCAAATGACTAGTTCCTTAACCAAACTTTCATTATAACTACATATTAATTATAAGACTTATAAGAATTATAAGAATTATAAGAATTATGAGATTAGGTCAGTTTGATGCTGACGCTTAAGACGTCGATTGTACTTTTACGTATTGAACAGCTGTTAGTGATTTCGGTGTTCCAGTACATTTAATTAACCTAATAAGATCTCTATATGGTTCCAATAGCGCAAATTAATAATGGACTCACGGATAAATTCATATTAGAAAAGGAATCCGTCAGGGATATATATTAAGCCCCATCCTCTTCAATATACAATAGTGAGTGGATAATGAGAAAGGTAATGGACGGATGGGAAGATGGAATTAAAATTGCAGAAAAGACACTTAATAATTCACGATATACAGACGATATTGTAATAATTTCCTCATCAGATGAAAAGCTCAGTCATCTCTTCCAAAAACTGGACGCTGCAAGCAAACAAGCAAGCTTGTTAATAAATAGACATAAGACTAAGATAATGATCCTTGATAAAGTGAAACACAGAACCGACAACATCTGAACGACCTGAAAATCGTCGATAAATTTGTATACTTAAGATCACTCGTTATGAAAGACGGAAGCTCGACGGCGGAGATTAAACGGCGAATAGCAATAAGCAAAGAAACTGCATTAGCACGACTCACGAAAATATGGAAAAGTCACGACATAAACATGAACATCAAAGTACGTCAGGTGAGAACCCTTGTGTATTTCTCTACGCATCCGAATGCTGGAAGCTAAACAAAACAGATATCTAGAGTATCGACGTTTTCGAAATGTACTATTGGAAGCGAATGTTGAGGACGGACTGTAAAACGAACCAATCTTGCGATTTTAAAGGAAGCAAATGTGGATACCCGATAACGACAAATAGTGGAGAAACGTATAGCCACCTTTTTTTGGTCATATTATGCGACGAGACAGCCTAGGGAAACTAATCACAGTAGGAATGACGGAAGACTGCAGACGAAGAGGAAGACCACCAACGCGGTACATGGCCAAAATCGAAACTATCACTGGTATCACTTCCCTGCCGGAGATTATTAGACGCACCGAGGATCGGGATACATGGCGGTCAATTATACGCAAAAATAATTATGATTCATAATTTCACGACGCTCGAAACGAGCACAGGACTATGATGATGATGTATAATTTTTATAATTTCGTGTCTACATTAGATAATGTACGACTGAAACGATTAAAAATTTTAATACACAATCATTAAGTAAACAAAATCGGACGCTTTTAAAAAAATGTTATACGAAAAATTATATACCTGACGTTATTTCTGAAAAATTCCATCAATTCCTTAGTAAAAAGTAATTTTCTACTTTCCGAACAACCTGTAACGAAATTCCCGATTTTAAAATAAGTTATCAGGTTTGAAATCCCCTAATATATATAATATATACACACACATATATATACATATATGTGTGTGTGTGTGTATGTGTATATCTTCAAATTTATGTAGGGTTACCCAGAGAAGGTTGACGATTTTGTTGGTTTTTGAATAACTCAAAAACTATTCGATCAAAATTTTCGAATGAAATTTTATTTAAAAATCGGAAAACGATAGATTATCTTATAATCATTTGGGAACACAATATCGTTTAGATGGCGCAATTTGCAACAATACGTTCATTCTATCTTTAAAAAAATTTCGAACACTTATTCGAGCATAGGTCGCTGAATTTTTGACATTTCTTCAGAAATCCCAGTTTTAAGATCTTCCAGATCTTGCGGACGTGTTTCGTAAACTCTTAAGGTATCCTGACAACAACAAAAATTTTGAATTCGTTTTGGAACTCTCTTGATATTGTCGTGATCGAACGTTACATGCGAAAAACCCGCGCTCCTTCTCGTTACAGGATACTATGGTAACTGAAATTGCAGCATATCAACTGCGCTATTTAAAAAGCAAAATTGTCCATTTTTCTAGATCATCCTATATATATATATATATATATATATATATATATATGTATATATATAAATACGTGTGAATATATATTGTTGGTATATTGTGCGGAATCGTGAACAATGGCATCCAAAATACTTAACACGTTAGAAGCCTTGCAACTTTGATATTATGAACGTTGCTTAAAATTCCGTAGACTAAAAAAAAAGATTAAGCTAATAGAGACGATGAGAAAGGTTACAAACTGGCCAGAAGAAAGGAAATGAAATGTTTTGATTACGTTCTGTGTGAGTAACAATACACCAGAACTGAACCCGATGCGTCCCTTAAGTTGGTATAGATAGAAAACCTTAAACCGACTTTGTTCTAGTTGCGCCAGAACCTCAGTGAATTTATTCAAATGCGGCCTGGCTGAAAATGATAAATGCAAGTGTGGAGAACGGCAGAGCCATGGACACTTGTTCCGGTGTAACTTCGTGCCTTCAGGCATTACGGAAAAACACCTATGAAGCACAGAGCTAAATGACGAAGCCATTAAAATGGTCAATACGTGGATTAATATTGTATAAATTATAACTATTTTACTCATTATATTATATTATATTTAATTGTAATTTTACATATTGGTCCTCATGCGTCTCGAACACGATAATAATAATAATAATAATAATAATAATAATAATAATAATAATAATAATAATAATAATAATAATAATAATAATAATACAATACACCACGGTATCCGTTAGAAGGTTCTACATTTATGTACATTTCTTCTCCAACTCATTGTGTCTTAATTCAAATGGAATATAGTGATCACGATCATTGCACGGCAATTTATCGATTTCTCAATATGTTTGTCCGAAATAGTAGCCTCCGTACTGTATCTGTTCAGCGTCGTATTAGGCCATTATTCTTGCAGTAGTCTCTGTAGTACTTTTGATTTTTCCAGGAAAAACATTCTAGTCGGGATTCTTAGAAATATTTCAATAAACGAAAACCCCACCAAAGAGTAACGTCTAATTTTCTTCTTCTAAAGAGACGTTGGCACATCTCGCAGTAATATTCAAAGCAGTCGTCTTCAATCCTGCATTTCATAGCTATCTTTCCGTGTTAAAATTTTTCTGAATTCTTACTTAACATGCACCAACATATACATACATATGCATATATATCCCGATTACGATTCGCTTATTTCTATCAACTGCTTAATGTAAGCGTTCCCCTTCCTTTCCCATTGTACTCGGTCCCGACCATCTTTCATCCGTTTCACTCCGGCTAACTCTTGAATGCCGTCTTGCCATTGGGCACACGGTCGACCACGGATATTGTATCCTTCTCTCGGTTTCCGTTGCGTTATTCATTAATCGGATTACGAATAACATAAGATTTGTTTAAAAATTCACGTCTCGTGTAATGAAAGAACAAATGCAAAAGATCTGAACAAAATTTTTCAGTAAGACGTCTTTTTTTGTCTCGACGAAGAATGTTCATTAGCGATTAACATTAAATTAAACGGCGTTACCTTCCATCGGACGCGGTGTCGTTCTCATCGCTTCGCATTTAGGATTTGAATCTTTCACCGAAGTTCCGGGAATCGGCTTTCCGGAATCTTCTAGAACGCACCAACAATAACCTAAGCGACAGAACCGAAACAGAGGAATCAAATATCCGATTAAAAATAAAAAAAAAAAATAAAAAAAAAAGTGGGTACACAACATCGTGTAGTAAGCATAAACAAATTCTCTACACACGTATATATAGAAGTATGTAATAAACAAATTACTACGATCGTTATACCGTATATAGTATATATATATTATATATATATATATAGACTCGTTAATATACTTCTACATATTAGACGTGCAATTTACAATCCTGATCACGTGTGCTTTTCGAATTTACTTATTTAATAACTTTACGTTCTGAACTATACATTAAATTATCACGCTCGTCATGTGACAATCCTCCATACAATGTAACGTGTCCTGGAGAATTTACATCTGTTTCCAAAACATAACGATGATACTTCTAGAGAAGTTGTCCACGTTAATGGAAATATCAATTTAGTTGATGAACGATATTACTTTTTTACGTGTGTTATAGGCGAAAAATAAATTTTGGACAAAATACCAACTGTATCATAGCGTGCGTTTAATTATTTTGTATTTGTAGCGTTTATATTTTAGTCGCAAACTACTATACTTGTATAATCTCCTACGTCGTTTATAAATGAATACTGGATGCAGGCACAATTATAAAAAAAAAAAAAATGTTTTGTGTTTGACATCATGTATATAATGGTAACTTCAATACCTTGTGAATGTGTTCGATTTTTACATAGACCGTAAGATTCTGAATCATTCTGCAGCACATATTTGACAAGCGTAATGTGTCATTGTTCTTATTACAGTTTTATCTGCCGAACTAACGTAATATCGTTTATTAAATATCGGATATGAACGGAGACGCGTGAGTTTTATCGCCAGGCACAAATATGTTTAGTAAATACGAGACCTGGTATCACACCTAAATATTTAATATAGGCGAACGTAATCGATCGTTTTGTGTTCCATATATTTACATTTTCGATGTATTATATGCTGTACCAACATAGGTTTTTCCAGCGCACTTTTCTTCAGCACATATCTGTTAGTCTTCCTGAATTCGCCATATTCTTCTGAGTATACGCATTTTAAATGCTTCTAATCGTTTCACGCTTTCCGCATTCAGTGTCCACGCTTCACACGCATATTTCAACATGACGTAGAACTGAACTGTTCGGAGTTTTAATTTCATATTTAGTTTCCTATCCTTTAACACTAATATATGTATACATATATATATATATATATATATATATATATATATATATATATATATATATATATATATAAAAGTCTTAACTGAGAACTTTACCAGTTTTACATCTGACTTCATCTGTTGTGACGACGTAGTTTACAAAGATCTATCGTCGTAAATTAACCATAAATGACGTGCATAACATTACGTGCGAGGTTACCTGTAGATTTGTAACATTGTACTCTTTTATAACGACCATCTGACGTACATTCCGGAACGTACATTTCTTGATTTCCAATTTTCAATTCGTCCAGCACGGCTTTCCTGTCCGATAGACAGTCGTTCGCTAATAGGAAAATAGGAAAACGGTTTTAAAAATTTAAATTTAAAATTACCATTTGAACGAATTCGTAAATATGGCGGGAAAATTTAAAAAAAAAATTAAAATAAAAAATAAATAAAATAATACGATTTACATCTTTAATGAACCGAAAACGAACGCAACATCTAATCCCCTTACAACGCGGGCGAATCAGGTGTTACAACTGTATATAATGTGAAAATAAACGGAGCAGAAAAAAGACGAGGAGTAAAAAAAAATCCTAACGATGGATAGAGAAATAATTATAAAACAAATAAAAACATACAAAGATGATACTTAGACATCCTCATGACATAAGGTGGAAGATATGGAAGATATGTACGAGATGTAATAAAAGAAGGAATAACGATAAAAAAAAATATCAAGATAAGCTTTAGCCAAAAAAAATTAAATAAATAAAAAATATCCAGGTGAGTATTGACGTCAAAGGTATCAAAACAAGGTTTCTGAGAAACTAGATTACTGGTGTCGAGACACATCAAGATAATTCTCCCACTCCTAAAAAAAAAAAAAATATGGATTGCTGACAGCAAGAATATCAAGATAAACTTTCGTTAAGCTATAAAAAATAAAATAAAAAATATGAACATAAGCTTTCATAAAAAACAAAAATAAACAAGAAAATAGATTGGTGACATAAAAAAATATTTTCGAAAAAAAAAAAATAATTAATAAATGGATTGCTGATATCAAAAGATATCGATATAACTTTAGCAAAAAAAAAAAAAAAATTAAAAATGAATTGCTGACATAAAAAAATATCGGGATAATGTTTCATTTAAAAAGAAAACAAGTAACAAATGGATCGCTGGCGTAAAAAATTAATATAAACTTTTCCAAAGAAATAAACGAAGAAACAGTTGCTGACATCAAAAAATATCTATATAAGCTTTTGCAAAAAATAAAAAATGAATTTCCGACATAAAAAAATATCGGGATAAGGTTTCATTAAAAAAAAAAAAAAAACAAGCGAAAAAAGTATTGCCGACATTAAAAAATATTAATATAAACTTTTGCAAAAAAAAAAATAATAAAAATGGATTGGTGACATAAAAAAATATCAATATAAGCTTTTGCATATTAAAAAAAAAAAAAATGAATTACTGGTGTAAACAAATTAATATAAACTTTTCCAAAGAAATAAACGAAGAAACAGATTGCTGACATCAAAAAATATCTATATAAGCTTTTGCAAAAAATAAAAAATGAATTTCCGACATAAAAAGAATATCGGGATAAGGTTTCATTAAAAAAAAAAAACAAGCGAAAAAAGTATTGCCGACATTAAAAAATATTAATATAAACTTTTGCAAAAAAAAAATAATAAAAATGGATTTGTGACATAAAAAAATATCAATATAAGCTTTTGCATATTAAAAAAAAAATAATGGATTACTGATGTAAACAAATGAATATAAACTTTTCCAAAGAAATAAACGAAGAAACAGATTGCTGACATCAAAAAATATCTATATAAGCTTTTGCAAAAAATAAAAAATGAATTTCCGACATAAAAAAAATATCGGGATAAGGTTTCATTAAAAAAAAAAAAAACAAGGGAAAAAAGTATTGCCGACATTAAAAAAATATTAATATAAACTTTTGCAAAAAAAAAAATAATAATAAAAATGGACTGGTGACATAAAAAAATATCAATATAAGCTTTTGCATATTAAAAAAAAAAAAAAAATGGATTACTGGTGTAAACAAATTATATAAACTTTTCCAAAAAATTAAATGAAGAAATAGATTGCTGAGATAAAAAGTTAGCGATATAAGCTAACAAAAACGAAGCATTACCGACATAAAAAAATAAATAATAGATTTGAAGAAACATCGCACGTTGTCTTATTGTGCGGTTTTATATTACTGTGTATAAACCTGACTAATTCTATCAATCACATCGATTACTTTACTTTTACTAACGCTCGTAATTGCGTACGTTATCTTTTCAATTCGCATTAGTGACCGTGTAGAAACCTGATAAATTATATCGATAATATCGATCATTTTACTTCCGTTCGCAATTGCCTATTGTTGGTGGATAAAGTGATCTTCCGCTCGTCGCCGCCGCCGGCCCAACGGCATCAAAACCATTGACAATATGCAACCTTCAACCAGCGTTTAACGCCGTTATCGGCGAGTCTGTTAATTATTTATGTTATTCTAACAATTTGTCCGCGAATATTATCAACACTAACATTATTAATAATGTAACTATTCAAATGTTGTTCATGAAGGTGAACGTAGTTCCGTAATCGATCAGTGCAATTCTATTTCGTATATACAACAGGTTAATCAAAATGTGTCTATCCTTGCGTCATCTATTCTTCCAATACCATCTTACAGTATTACTCCATGCGGTCGATTACAAACGATTATAACAGACTAACATATAGTACAGTTTATTCAACAACAGCATTTGCAAAAAGAACAAATACCGCAACAACGAATTATACAACAACGACGACTACTACTTACACACTCGGCAGAAAATTCTGCTACTATCAACACAAATAGTGAAGTACCCATCCAGCAGTGTGATCAGCATGATATAAAACACGGTTGGAAATAGGTTGACAATAAACAGAAAGAGGAAAAATATATCTAGCTTAAAGTACTCGTAATACTGTGAATAAACCGAGTAAGTTTTTCATTCCGACTAACAATCCTTCTTCCGCTCTGACCACTAATAATGATAATGTAGGCGATTTATACGATGATTCACGTGATAATGAAACTTCAGTTACGGTTAAGCCACCTCCTATACAGTTTATGGTGCTTTATTCCAAAATACTATCCGCTCTACAACAGATTCAGAAACTGATTAAAAATACTAACTTAGATATTGTAAATATAAAATTCATCATCCGTAAACTCATATAGAAAAAAAAATCAAATAGTGTTCCTTTAGATTCCAGCGCACTCGGGAATTACAGGAAATGAAATAAAAGCCACCGGAACAAAATCAAAAAACATAAGATCCGCGCTCACAAATGATCTCTACTCAATCATAACGCAAAAAGTCAACGCTTTATATCAGGAATACTGGGAGACCCGGTTCGCTCACACGCATCTTTTTCGAATCAAACCAATCTTAGGACACTGGAAAACCACAGAACAAAATAAAAGGCGCGATGACGTATAACCAGATTACGAATAGGCCACAACCTACTTACATCGCAATACCTACTGAATAATACACCTGCTTCAAAATGCCCAACACGTAACACTCCAATAACAATAAACCGCATACTACTGGAATGTGCAAAATATGCAAACCAACGAAACCTTGACAATATATCAACCAGTTCACTAGGAGAAGTACGACGGGATGACCCTCAAAAAATAGATACATTATTAAAATTTCTCGCAGACACCGGATTAATTAATGCCATATAACCCTACCCTTAGACGCAAATGATCTTAGTAATCGAACGTCTGTAAATAAAGCAAATAAAAAAAAAATGCTATCTGATTTTTCCACAATTCTACCAATAGAAAAAATTAGATGTAAATCACTAACAAACAAGTAGTAACAATATTCAATTCTATACCTATCAAATTAAAAGTGAAATATCATCCCGTGTAGTCATTAGAAATCTACACCGTAGTCTACGGCTAATCGATATGACTTCAGCTTTAGCGGAGGAAATGCTGTCAGAAACATCGTCAACGTTAATTAACTAAATCGTCGTTACCGCTCTTTTTCGTTGACATTGAACCAAATAATAAAGAAATTTACAAAATTTAATATTTACCGAATATGAAAATGAGCGTAGAAAATAGTTCAATGTGCACAACTGTATGGGCATACAAAGATATATTGTAACCGAGAAGCCATTTGTGTACAATGTGCACAATCTAACTCATGAATGCACCAAAGATAGCAGATTACCGGCAGTATGCGCAAATTGCGCTAATAATCACCCAGCAAATTACAAAGGTTGCGAATTGTATAAAAAACTTCAAAAAATCCGTAGCAATAACAACTTAGGATCACTTAAATCATTAAATAAACCAAAACTACATTCTGCACCAAGTAAAATACAAACTGCTCCGTCAATTAACCTGAGGCCGACACCAAGTGTAGAAGAAAAATGAATGCAGAAGGAGACCTCCTCAAACGTCCGCAACTCTACATCTCCTACAGATGTCCAACAAAGTTTTTAATGCATTTGTTGTAGAAGTAAAATTTTTGTTCAAAGATATAATTCATCAGCAAAGCACAATGATAAATAATCTAATTTCTACAACCATGTCTTGTTCTCGACAACAAAATATGATTGATAAAACATGTTTCAATAATCAACTCAACATAGCACTCTGGAATGCAAACGGCATAGACTGGAATTAGAATTTTATCTCGAAAAAAATATATTAACATATTGTTAATTTCTGAAGTTCGTTTTACAAACAAAAGCTACATTAAGATTCTGCAACATCTATTAGATTTTACATCCGGACAAAAAAAAGTTCATACTGGAACAGCTCTAATTATAAAACAATGTATTCACATGAAATTATGAGAAACTATAAAAAAAAAAAAAACATTTGAAATTTACCAGAGTAACAATAAGTCAGAGTAATAATATCTTAAATGCGGCAGCGGATTTAATAAACTCCGAAGTACTGTTCAACGCGGTTTGCGTTATGGCAGTCTTACCAACCGCGCTGTTCAAAAAACAAAACATCCTTTCTTATCTGGGTCACCCTATACTTTATTCCCAATTTTAGTCTTTATACGCGATGTGTGTCTTTCGTTCAACACCATCGCTTTTGTTTATATCGCATAAGTAAATTTTTTTGCAAAATCTTCTCTTAAGACTGTATTATCGGCATAACGTCAGTTAAAACCCAATTAATTTTCATACACAAAGTTTGCCCCGTATTATGCGCAAACATAGGACCGATTTTTCATAACTGCATATACATTACTACTAGTTTACGTGTTGGGAAAAAAAAAAAGAATTAAAAATTACCTTCGGTTTCTTTATTTTCATCTTCTTCGGACAATTGTGTGGGGTGGTTGCTTAAAGATACTATTCCCGATTCCATAATACCTGCAACAGCGGCAAAAACAATGGCAATTAATAATAGTATAATTGAAAAAGTAATAATTATAATTTTAATCGTCAGTTTTTCGTAAAATATTAATTTGGTTTCGTCAATCGTCTTTGTAAATTATTGTTGTCAGTAATAAAAAAAACATCAAAATTTACGATTTTCAAAAGATGGACTTTATGAATTATTGTTATTAGTAATAAAAAACAACATAAAAATTTATGATTTTCATCAATAGTCTTAGTAAATTATTATTGCTAGTAATAAAAAACAGCATCGATATTTACGACTTCAAATACCCTTTTAGACACCATGCAGAGAATATTCAATACATGTTGCACATACACCGTAATAACGTTAATGTACTCGTATGTACATTTCCACATATTACGCTTTTAATATATATATATATATATATATATATATATATTATATATTATATATTATATATTATATATTAATATATTAATGATGGACATAACGGACTTACGACTAACGACTAATCCGTTTTATTGCGGTTGAAAACGAAATAAATATAGAAAAAAGCATATGTATTACATAAAAAGAAATTGAACAATTTTTAAACGAATATAATTTCAATTATATCCAAATCAAATAACTTACTATTCAATAGAAAAATCCAAAAGAAAACATTAAATCTACTACGTTGTGTTATTAATTTAAATTGCGTAATAAGTATAAAATACTTGGGGGGTAACAATTGATAAGAACCTAAAATTTTATATACATTTCAATAATGTAAATAATAAAATAAATAAATTCAGACGCATATTTAATAAATTTCACAGTAATAATAATAGAAATAATGTATGAAAAAGGAATTATATTATATAAATCTGTAATAATACCAAATATAATATACGACAGTAGTGTGTATAACCATATGTTGAAAATTAAGAAGTTGATAACATTAATAAGATTCTATCGAATAATTATAGCCATCAGAATGATCAAAGCGCGCAAAATAACAAGTTACTGGTCATTAATAGTGGTTGCCGGAATTATATCTGTCGACTTAGAAATAAAGAAACATATCATTTTATTTTTAATTGAAAATAATATTTAAAAGGAACATGAATTTAATCAAGTAAGATATATTAATAAAAAATTAATATATATATATACGAAGGTAAACAAATCAACTTTAAACATTTTAAAACTATACTAAATCAACATTAATATTTTACAATATCAAAAAATGTAGAATCAGTATAACGGATTAGCGTACAAATACTTCACAGATTTCAGTGAAACACTTAAAAACAAACATTCCACTCCCAATTATTATAACGTACAATTTATCACTGGCGATGGTAGCTTTAAAACATATTTAAAAAAATTTGACATAGCAGAAACAGAAAATTGTATTAAATTTTGCGGACATTCGTCATACGAAATTAACACATGGTCTACTGCTCCAGACAGGACTCCCGCCGTCGTGTATATACTGCGGTAATCAAAAGATGTCCATCAGTCACGTCATCACTGAATGTCCAGAATTCACCGAGGAACGAGAGAAAGCGTTCCGACATAGAAAAATGACGACAGAAGAAATGCTTGCAGATGATGAAGCTATCGTTCAATATGTTTTTAGTTTTTTAAAATGTATAAATGTATTCCATAAGATATAGATTTACTTTTCCGTTGTATTTAATTATTTAAGTTATAGCAGACGCAAATGACCAAGATGTCGAGCGTCTTTAAATAAAAATATACAATACAATACAATACAATCTATTACCACGTATTACAAGGGTGCAATGTTAAAGGGATGGTGTTAGATTACAGTATGAAAGAATTAGTAACAGATCAATTTAATTATTTCAATAATTTAACTGTAGAAGAAATAAACAACAGAAAAAATTATAATTTTTTTATATTAGTAAGATAATAACATTTATTTAAAACTTTATTTTGAAAATATTACAATTCAAGGTACAATTAATGATATATTAAAAATAAATTAAATATTGAGTTAACACGTTACATTTACTATATATTAAGATTAACATTATTGTATTATTATTTCATTATAATTGTATTATAAAACTTAATTGGGTTGCCCCTTTAAATGTCATACTGTAAAATTTATTTTATTAATAAATATATTCATTTAAATATATATATATATATATATATATATATATATATATATATATATATAATATCTCATTTTAAACACACTATGATGATCTAAGGGATTATGCTTTTCATCCTTAATTACATCCTCATCATCATCAGTAGTCGTCACCCTAATTAGGGTATCGTGATTAATCTTAGTCCGTCGCTGAAGCAATAAGTGTTCGCCAATTACACCGATCTGCCGACAGTCGTACACATTCCACAATTGAAAGTCCTGTCCTTTGTTGAACAACATCTGTCCATCGTTTCGGTACACGTCCTGGTAGTAGTTTAAACAATCCCCATGAAGCTTCTGTAATCTTTCTGGTCTCCGCATGACATGTCCAAAGAATTTAATCACTCTTGTGGAAACAATGGTTGATAGTCTTTGCGTGGTACAAATTTCCCGTAAAACAGATTCATTTGTCCGTTTTACTGTCCACGGTATCCTGAGAAGTCGCCTCCAACACCATAATTCGAAGGAGTCAATTCTCTTTTTATCAGACTTTTTCATTGTCCACGTTTCTGCTGCGTATAGTAGAATTGAAAATATGAGCGTTTCGACTAATTTAATTTTTAGAGGTTTTGTAATCGAATTATCTTTCCAAATGCGGTTTAGTTTTGTCATAGAATTTCTAGCTATTTCTATTCTTCGTCGTATTTCTCCTTCTGAGCCGCCCTTTGCTTCGAGAAGTGATCCTAGGTATAGAAAACTCGGGACGTTTTCATAGTCGGTAGATGTAATTACATCCTATTTACTAGTTATTAATTACAGGGAGCTAATGCGCACACATATTTATTACATTTTCTTTACGTAATTTATATTTTTCTTCGTTCTCTTGCACATTTATTTTAAAGCGTATTAGTTTCTTGCACGTTCGCAACTCGATTTTTTCAATTTTTTTCAATAAACTAACCCCACCGAGAATGTTCAGAATGGAGAGCCGAATTAAAAAAAAAAAAAAAAAAAAAAAACAAACTGTAATATAATATAATACAATATAGTATAATTAAATACACTGGAAATTCGTTAAAATTAATATAATCTATACACAACTAAATCCCTGTGCTACAGACGGACGCCTCGGTATATGCTTCTATATCATTTTGTTTCGGTTTTTGTATTTAAGCGTTCACAATTACTAATTATTTAAGATTGTAGTATAAATACGTGTACGTCCGTTAATTAATGTGCCAGTGAATAGACGTACCAGAATTATCATCCGGCTGAGAACTGACTTCCGTTTCTTCGGATAGCTCTGTATCAGTCTTTAACGGTGTATCTTCGATAACGGGCAAGCGTGTTCCGGCGACATTATTTTCATCTGAGTTCAGTGATAAAAACACATAATGCAATACTAAAAATAAGATTAATTTGTCCGAACTATCACGAATACGTCGTCAATAATGTTAAAGCGTGAAATAATAAAAAATAAATAAACAGAAAGGAATTAAAATTGCTAAAAAATTTTCTCGATTAAAAACATCGCAAAGCTTTTCAGCTGTTATTAAACCATTATCGAGCCAATTAAAAAAAAAAAAATCAATTATAAAGATATATGTATAAATCTAAAAAAAAAAAAATACAATCTTCGCCAACAGGCCGAGAATAAACTCTGTATGGAAGCCCAAAAAAAAAAAAAAAAATATTAGTTAGATACACAATTTACAAAAATTATGATAGTGATAAAAAAGTATTTTTAAATAATCTGATAGTGAATGTAGCAAATAACACGATCGACAATCAACGATATAAAATTTATACATGAACAAAAAAGGCAAAAGCAAAATAAAAGTGAACGACAACATCCAACGATATGAAATTTATACGTGTAGACAAATAACATAAATTTCTTCAAAACTATTTGAAAAATTATTACTAAAGAGACTTCAACCGTTCGTACAAGCCGAAAATGAACACAGTTCGGTTTCCGACATAAACATTCTACAACTTAAAAACTGAAATACATCGCGTATAGTCAGTAATTAATAGCTGTTTTCAGTTATATTTTTAGACGCAGCTCAGGCATTCGATCGGATGTGTGGCATAAGGGACTGTTATCTTCAATACCAGCTAATTACGTTACCGCGATCGTATCTATCAGGCAGAAAGTGCCGCGTTGCTCGCGCGAGGAGGGTAAAGATCCATCTATCGTGATATGCAAGTAAGCGTGCCTCGGATCAGTATGCTCGGTCCTTTTACCTTCTGTCTCGCGACTGATGTTCCAAAAAAAAAAAAAAAAAAAAAAAAAAAATGTAACATACTACACGCCATGTTTGAAAATGATACCGCTATCCTTGATGTTGTTAGCACGCAAGTTGAAACCAATTATATATTATAAAATGGACTAGACAAGACAGCCTCGCGCATAATTGGAAAATTAAGTTAAACGAGTCGAAATCAGTTCATGTTACCTACGAAATGCGTCCGATAGACATATATATCTATTAACGGAAAACAAAATACCTAGGTATACATCTAGACGCAAGGTTAACCTAGAAGCCTCATATCGTAGTTTAAATTAACGCCAGAATTCGCCAAATTTGTTGGTTACCGGGGCATAACTCAAAGTTAAACTTGCATCATAAAAGACTGATTGATATGATCAAACCCTCGCAGCAGCAACATCCAATCGCGCAATCATGCAGCGAGCACAAAACAAATCCATTCGCTCGATCACAAGAGCGAGATGGTTTCGGCGTAACGATGATTGAAGAGAAGGTGAAACAAGTAATTCGTGATTTTGCATATGAGCACGAACGCCGACTAACAGACTCGTGTAAATATAAAAGGGCAGATATCACCGAATACGGGAAAACGTAGGGCTTAAAACGCGTTGTTAAATTTATAAAAAATAATTCATAGAGCTTCTAGATAATTTTGTTTTCGTATATAATTAACTATTTATAATTATTACTTAAGATTCTTAAGATCGTGATACATATGTAAATAATACTGTTAATTAAAATTCCCGATGACGGCTAAGAAATCCTCTTTCGGGTGAAAAGAATTGCCTTAAATTAAATATTGCAAGCAGTTTCCTTTTTCAAAAAAGAAATTTACTTACAAAGAAAAATCTAAAATTAAACATAAGAACAAAATTTCGCCCACACTTTCGTATGTAGTTTATTATTATATGGTTAAACATGGGTGATGATGGAACTAGATTAAAAGCAACTGGAGGTAATGTAACTGTGGATTTGGAGAAGAATATTACGCATTAGCTGGACGGGAAAAAATAGAAATTCGGAAACGCTTAAATAAAACAGGAACGAAGAGGATACTTAGAAGTACAATTAAAAAAATAAGTGGAAAGATGTTTGGCCATCTAATAAGGAACAATTCGTTTATAACAAATATAACTGAAGGAAAAATGAATTGCAGGAAAAGGTCGACCAAGGAAGACGTTTATAGGACAGATGATCGAAATGGCTGGTTGCAACAAATATCAATATTTGAAGAGGATGGTCGTGGAAATAAATGAATGGAAGTTAAAATACGCACCGACAAGGCTAAGCCTTTAGAACAAAAAAAGCAGTTTCCGCGCGAGTTTAGAATATAAGGCCGGGTCATATAAAACGATATTAATAAATATAATTTTAAGTACGGTCATTTCATAAAATCCTAACACCTTTTACGATAGGTCCTCATCGAAAAGTTACTAGAATGATAAACAACATGATTTTATGAATTGAATCAAATGTATTTATAGCAACATTTAGTATAGTGACGTTTTGTCAAGCGGTGTCAAACATTTTCTCTCTACAATTCGTATTCTGGCAATTTAACGGGCTGTGTTGAATGATGGCCGAATCTAAAACCAAATTGTTGCCGTATTTAACACTTTGAGCCCCCCGTGTCAATATAACGTGACTGACGTTGTCCATTATCGTGAGCTCGTGTGATTTTTTTTTGTATAAATGTGATAACACGCTAATTTTTAATTTTTACTCCGTATTTATAAATATCACTTTCCAATCAGCGTGGTTAACTTAAAATTTTTCTATTTTTTTTAGAAACAGTATAAAACCTCAAAAAAAAACACGTCATTTATGACTGACATACTGTTATCGCACATGTTTATATAAGTTGAAAAATTAAGTTTTTGGGTTGATTTTTTCGATTTTTGTTATCACACGTGTTTATATTTGAAAATACGAAGTTTTCATCTGAAACTTTCATTATTCAGCACCATTATATTAATCAATGGTCTCGAAATTATTTTACATTAATTAAAAACCAAAAAATCTTAAAGTGTCAGTCATATTCGACTAACACCTTTTTTTTTTTACAAAACATCCTCCTTATTAATTTCGAAACAAAAACTTAATAACTTTTAATCAAAATAGTTACGAAGTTAAAAGTGTCGATCAGAAATAACTGACGTTGAGTCTTTTATCACAAGCATACTCGTCTGTCGTAATTGACTGACATGTGTTTGTTACCACCAAGGTTCAAAATGTGGACTCAAAGTGGTTTAGGACGATAACGTTGGTGTTACGCCGAGGAAGATTTCATTTAGTAAGATATTGCGAAAGATGATAACCGTTTAAGCAGCTGTTGCAGAACTTTCATCCGTACGCCAAAGATTTATCATCGAATAATTTAACCATAATATTTTTTTTTTTTTTTAAATTTACGTGTTTTATACTGCTACTAAGGCCAGAGGCACGGAAGGATAATTAATAAAATTAGATAATGAAAGGAAAGTTATCAGCTTAGATTCAGCGGATGGAGTGTAGTGTAGGATTTCGGTAAGGGATGAAACGGATTAGCAGCAAGAACAGGTGATGTAAGGAATTGTCGGAGGGCAGTTTCAAGAATCACAGAAAGGTGCACTCTAGTTTAGAACGAAGTACTTATGGGTAAGAAGTGTACGTCCACTGCGTATGCGGAACAGGGCGACTTCGTATTTTCCAGTTTGTATGTGCCGCCCAGTTTGCCTTCGTTCAATCCGCCGTAAATTGAGTTAGCTTTGAAAATCTTGCAATTGCTCGGCTCTCCAGCTGGTTGCGTATCTGGTTCATAAAATCCGTTGTTGGAATAGTTTGGCACTGGAGTTAAGACAGCGGATTCTTTTTTGTCGACCGCATTATTTAAACCTACCTCTTTATGGCCCGGTATCCACATCATTATTATTATTCTTTATAGGAAGCAGCCTGAGTCGAAATGTTTCCGACTAAAGGATGTTGTGATTTGTGCTTATTCTGAAGATATCGAATAGAGCTGAGAGAATCGGTACAAATGAGCATCTGGCATTTGAGTTCCGAGGCGGCAATTTCGATTGCGTAGAGAGTCGCATATAGCTCTGCCTCTGGAAACATCGTACGATATTATTACAGTAGAGGATTGCGCATCCGCACGATTGTTGTGAAAGTGAAATGAGGAAGATTACTTGAAACGTTCGTACGGATTCAACTTCTTCTGTTTATACTCAATACTGATAAATTGTTGAGTTTTTTTTTTGTTTTTTTACCGATGTTAGACAAACGAAAAATGATAGCCAGTCTAACTTGTGATTTAATTTAAATACCGATTGATTAGTTGCAGAAACTTTTAACATTTTCGTTAAATATTTGCCAACGATTTTCCAGAACATTTAGGAGTCGATGCGAAAATTATTCCGATTTAAACGTTTTTGTAGATTCAGGTCGAACATTGAAAAGTTTGAAATGTAGCGATTTAAAAAAAAATAATAAAAAAAAAATTAAAAAAAAAATTAAACGAAAAGAAAAAACTGGTTAAAATTATTAAAATTTTCTTTTTTCTAACGAAAAATCACTAAGCTATTCGGCTGTTAAGCCATTATCGAATGAATATATATATATATATATATATATATATATATATATATATATATATATATAAATTATAAAAATATACACAAATTCATAACAATATAAAATGTAACAAATTATTTAGATACGTAATTTACAAAAATTATCATAGTGATAAAACAATATTTTTTAATTAATCTGCTAATGAATGCGGTAAACAACACAATTAACAATCGGTAGAATTAAATTTACGTATAAACAACGATAGCAAATAAAATAGAATAAATAAAAACATGCGGACAATATAAAATTTATACGTAAAATTTATTGTATCGTTGTTTTATTTATTATTTTATATTGTATCGTTGTTTTATTTATTATTTTATATTGTATCGTTTTTTTTTTAATATTGTATTCGCTATTGCGTTTTTGTTTATACATAAATTTTATGTCGCCGATTGATGATTGTGTTGTTTACCGCATTTGCTAGCAGATTATTTAAATATTTTATCATTTTGATAATTTAATTTGTAAATTATCTAAGTAACATTTTATATTTTTAGGGTATCAGTTAAAACTGAGAGAATTGTATCGGTGTTAACTAGTAGAAAGTCTAAACTTAGCCTCGATAATAAACTGCCGGTGCATAACATAGTTTTAAAGCCTACGTGGACTATTCAGCTCTGTAGGGGTGTACGAAACATAGCAACATAGATATAATAGAAAGATTTCAGAATCGAGCTCTAAGACAAATAACATCAGCACCCTGATACGACTCGAACGTTTCGTCACATTGTGACCGTACAACGTAAGTACCGTTTTCGAAGAGGTTGAGAAAAGTGCCTATTTAATAAGGTTGGAAAATCGTCGAAATTCTTTGGCCATAAACTTACTCGATAACTCGGAAGAGTTGCGGAGATCAGATCATCGTGTTAAACTAATCTTTTAACTGTTTAGGGAGAATTATTCGAACTACTGAGTTCTCCTTCTCTTCACACGTCATCTACGAAATATCAACTACTTGATGGCCTCCAGGTTCGCTAGTTGTAGTGTATTAAAAATATATATACATATATATTTATAAATTTATGTATATTTCTTTATAATTTACATTTTTAATATTCACTCGATAATATATGTTAACGGCGGAAAATCTTTGTGATTTTTCACGAGGAAAAAGATAATTTTAGTGATTTTAACTACTTTTTTCGTTGTTACTTTTTCCCGGTCAAACGTTAAGGTACTTTTCCATCTAAAATATCTGCGTAAGGGCTATCGTGTCTTATGCCCTATATGTGCCCTATTATTCTTGTTTTTCTAATCGTTTTCAACAGTAATGACCTTTCCACTTGTACACGGCAAAAAAATTCTTCGTTTAGAATTTTACCGACTAGGCCAGCACCACGTTTCAAAAGAATCACTTCGCTCTCTAGTTGTTTCGGTCGATAATTTTTCTGACACCTTGCTGATGCTAATTACCTTCGTTTTTCCAACATTCATTTGCGTTCCGTATTTGCCTTCTAGGCAAGTTTTCCGCCGTTATTAATAATCGCTTCCTTCATACTCGATCGTTTGTTGATTATAAGAAATATTCGGAAATTGTTTAGGTAAAAATCAAACGGATTCGGGCTGTTCATGCGACTAGGTAGAGCGATAAAGATGACCGAAACGTGTTCTGCAATGGTGGCCAATAGATTAAAAAAAAAAAAAAAAAAGTCAAGGGAGACCAAGGACAGAAAAAACCGGATGCGAAATTCACAGAATAGAAGTGGATAGAAAATGTTGGGGAATACTTCGTCCGGTAGTGAATGGATTAAAGGCATATCGTGATCGGGAGGTGTTAAATAAACACGGAAATATTTCAGCGTTAAAAATCTGAAAAACGTAAATACGAACGAAGAACTATTGCGGTATGGTATCGCTTGTACAAGAATTTCATCGTAAAATATGAACTCTCCAATCATTCTAATATTTGCACTCAAATGCATATATATATATATATATATATATATATATATATAAATAATTATATATGTTTATGTATGCGTCTATGCGCATGTACATGTTGCTCGAAGTTAAAAAACGTGTGAAATATAAAGTTAACGGTCGTTCTTACTACTATAATTGACTGTGAGGCAGCTATTCCATTCTAATTCGGAGATGATTATATCGTGATTTGTATCGCACAAATTAACAAAGACACGCGAACATTTTCTGGGCGTTACGACCTTTCTGACTAGCGCCTTAAGATCTTTATATTCGTCTTTTTTCAACGTATTATCGCCGTCTTTGTCCAACGTCTTAAATTTCCATCTTACCGCTCGATTATCAGCGCTGAGTTTTGTACGTAATTTCTCGTCTGCGAACAAGACGCAATCTTTAGACAATAAATGACAACAACAACGATAATAAATAATAATAATTGATAATAATTCAATTCAATTTAATTCAATTCAATTTATTTCGATTACACTAAATTACAAGGTTATATAAAACATAAAGTGTGTACATATCGGTAATCACTGTCTATGTGCATTATTGCACGAGCGCCGTCTTTAATTAAAAAAACAGTTTAATAAACCTTATTATTACCGCCTTGACATGTAACTCGATTTTTCATATAATTTATTCCCAATCCACCAATAACAAATCGAAGAATAATTAAATTAAACTTAAAATAAAATTTAAAAACAATTAAAAGTTTTTTCCTTCTCTTTTCCTTTTTTTTTATTTTAAATTTATGTATAATACATGTACACATATATATAAATATCCATACACATACATAAATATACACACAGATACAAATTCCTTACTAATCTCCTAATACAAATAAATGAAGTACACAGATTTTTTTTTCTTTCTTTTTTCTTTTTCCTCTTTTTACCTACATAAACACAGGAGTGCATACACACCAATAGATATACACACACACAAACACACAAACACACACATATAATATTAATAGTAATAATAATAATAATAATAGAAGAATTTAATTTAAAATCGTATATTTGTATATAACATATAAAAATACATGCACAATTTCACTCACACACATTCCTTATAGATTAATTTTTACAATTACTTCCGTCAAGCTATAAGCTTGTCGACGGGTTTAGTTCGCTAACATTTATCGCGCGTTCATTATATTTTATATATTAATTCACAGTTTTCATATTCGCACACTCACTCATATACACTCTGTCCCATTTGCTCACATTTTTACCCTCATTTATCTCTCCCAATCAGACGTACAATATCATTTTAAACAAAATGTATACATATAGTAGCAGCACTTCGGTCATGTGCTATATGTCTATCCCTACCTATTTAATTTTGCTCATAATATCTCCAGCCAGTAGCCAGGTTTTAATTTTTACCTTCAATTTTCTTAAATTTTTTTCCTGCAGTATTTCATCTGGTAACTGGTTCAAAATTTTCGTTATAATATATTTACTCGTTTGCTCACCATATTTTGTCCTCTTTACCGGTATTTTATATTTTAACGTCTTTCTTAGCGTATAATTGGTTAGTTTTTTTTCATCTATTTCTATTTGATTTTCCTGTACTGTTAAATACTCCCATATTTTCGTCATTAAAAACAAGCCTCTCGCATTTAATACGTTCTCTTCATTCGGTAGTTCATATCCAGATTTTTTTTCTTCTCTCGTAATCAGTCTTAGACATTTTTTCTGTAATCTATCAATTTTTTCTAAGTACGTTTTACTAGCTGAACCCCATGCCTGTATACCATACCTTAGTCTCGATTCGACTAATGCATAATAGACCATTTTTAATGTACCTTTGTTTACATAATTTCTTAAAGTGTACATTGCTGGTATCACTGTTCTTAATTTTTTTTCTATATATTCAGTATGTAAACTCCACCTTAGATATCTATCTATGATTACTCCCAAATATTTATATTTCTGTACCATTTCTATTTTTCCACATTTTATGTTACTACATTTATCAGTTTCAATCATGTAATGCACACATTTATTTGAGTGCATTATAATTTTTGTTTTATGTGGTTCAAATTCTAGCAATTGGCTTCAATGTCATACCTTTTGTTTTAGTTGTGTTTATTATCAAATTATTAAATAATAGTAGTAGTATTAGTAGTGGTAGTAATAACACAGAAGTGTTACAATAAAAAAAAAAAAAAAAACAGAAAATAAAAAGTTGGTTGATGGATGAAACGGTGGTAAATAAAATAATAAATAATAAAAAATAAAGAAAAACTGGAAAACAAAATTCAATATTCAGCATAGCGACCCTACGAAAGTGCTGCTACAAATTCTAGTGCAAATATGTATATTTATATGAAAAAGTAACTAAAATGATGAAAATTAAAAATAAGAAGTGTAAGTGAAAAGAATGATGTGTTAGTGGGAACAAGCGTATATATCTAAAGTATGAAAAATATTACATAATTATATTAAGATGATGTAAATTATATACAAGTAAATATGTGTAGTAAAAATAATAATAATAATAATAATAATAATAATAATAATAATAATTTCTAGGAGATTTACCATTTTGCCGCGTGTATATATCGCGGTTATATTCTGTCTTGAATATTCGGACTAAATTATTCGAAAATATAATTTTATCAACATTGTCGCAATCTAGAAACCGGAACAAAAAAAAATGATCTATGAAATTAATTAGAAAAATTACATCGACGAAAATTATTTCGTTAATATTCTTGATTTGAGTTGCAATTGCCTATTTAAATCGATATATGTTATTTATAGCAGCCTTAGAACGTATGTTCAAAAAACTTGTATTGCCAGTCTAAAGGTGTGAATGTTGATGGGAAAAAATCAGTCCCTTGCGTTTTTCCGACTACATTGTGTTGATTAGTAATAATGTTGGTTGATAACTGACCTTCGTAATAAAAAAGTAGGATTAACTATAAATATTAACAAAACAAAGATCATGGCAAATACACCTCAAAAGTTATAAATAAAACTATATGACCACATACTGGAACAGATCAGTGAAAAAAAAAAATATATATATATATAACAAGGTCAAATTATTACCACGGAGAATGCGTAAGGAAATTAAAAGACGAACACATCTCTCGCGGATAGCTTTTGGAAAGTTGAGTACAGTCCTGAAAAATAGGTATAACTAACAGGTTAAACAAGAAAGTATGCGACCGGTGAATCCTTCCGGTGCTTACTTATGGAGCGGTGGAACCTAATGAAATATGTCGTTAAAAAGCTTGCAGCGGCACAGAGAGCCCGCGAAAGAATGATATATCAAGATATTTGACCAGAAAGCCAATACGTGGATAAGACAGCAGACTAAATTATCGGATGGCAGTCGAACGTGTAGCGCAGTTAAAATGGAATTGGGCAGGCCATGTAGCAAGAAGAAACGATTACATGTCCTCGAAATGAATAACAGAATGGCTTCCAAGAGAAGGGCACAAAGTCGCGGGTCGGTGTGATACAAGATGGCAGGACGATATACAGAGATCAGCCGGTGCGAAATGGATAAATGAGGCCCGTGATCGCTACATACGGACAGAAAAGGAGAACGCTTACATCCAGCAGTGGATTGGTATAAGCGCATATACATATATAAAGGGATTACATTACACATCTTAAGTTCGATCCGATGGCACTGTTGAAATTTCGATTCTGTGTTACTAAACCTCTGAATGTGTATTTCTGCCCGCAGCATATCGAATGGAGTTTATTGGAAGACGTATCGTTCATCAGTAGTTGCTTAATTTTATCCGTGTATCTTGTAAGCACTTTTCCTATCTACTTTCAATTATTCGTTCTAGGATAGATTTTTCAAGACCATCTTAACGTATATTATATAACGGTCCAGTCGCATCGCTATATCCCGTAGACGAATTTTCGAACAAATTTCACATAATATCTATAATCTATGGGCTTAGGTTGCGCAATGTTGTTTTCCAGCAGTTTAGTATCTGTATTCGTTTAATATCCGCTATCTTCAACATCCAGCATTCCGAAGTATGTAAGGAAAAAAAAAAAAAATGAACGATGGAAAAGACCGAGGTATTAGTAAGACGTATTTTTGTACCCGTCACGATACAGCAATTTTTCTAAATACAGTTGTTATAAACTAAACTCAGTTATAGCGTGAATGACTGACCTGTCAATACCTCATTTCTTACGATTATCGAGGTCGACTGTAGAAATCTATCGAAAAACTAGTAGTAGGCCATCTCGACAGACTACGATCGTTATTTTTTGCTCGGAGTCCGTATATTTATTACTAGACCGACCCGGGGCTGTTTTACTTGTAAATTCTGTTCTACCTATATAGGCATGGGTGTTTTGTTTTACTTAAACAATTACTGCTACGTTGTCAGCATATCGCAGACTGTTGTCGAGACGTCCACCTATTTTTACATCACTCTCCCATCCATTCATTATATATATAAATATATATATATATATATATATATATATATATATATATATATATGCGCGTGTACATTTATGTGTACATTTATATATACACATATATATATGTCGCGGTGGCATAGTTAGGCTAGAGTGTTCCACTGTCAACTTCGATGATATTTCAAAACCAATTCGACACACAAAAGTTCATAAACTATTTCATACTCAACTAACTCTCAATTATCACGTATCAGACTGCGTTTGAGTATAATTAGCGTTTTTAATGATATTCCATTTTTATGTAAAAATTAACGTACAACGGCTAGTCACGACGTTCGCGGACGTGTCAACACGAAGACGACGACGATGATGATAATATGTATAAATTATTCTCTAATATCGCTATAATTGCTCAAATAACGAATAAAGAAGCTTTTTCAGCAATTATGCTAATTTCAACTTGAAACAATCAACGATAATTAACAATAAATAATTAATCAATTATATATAAAAACAATAAAAAAGTAATAATAGATAAAAATATATACATAAGTAATAAAAACTAAATTTTTATATATCTTTATCATTGTTATTACGTTAAAATTTATTTATCGTTATTTATTAACAATTATTTTAACTTGAAAATGGCATAACGGTTGAAGAGCTTCGTTACGATTTATTCTAACAAATTAAAGCTTTTTATTATTGTTTATTTTTATACATAATGTGTGTGATATTTATATATATATATATGTGTGTGTGTGTGTGTTTATATATATATATATATATACATATATATATACATATATATATATATATATATATATATATATATATATATATATATATATATATATATATATATAATGAATGGAATGAAATTAAATTTATGAGTCTGATTAATTTTTACCTTTTATTTTTTCATCATTACTCGGATCATTGTTATCCAATTTCTTTTTACCTGCGAGAATAAAATCAGAAGAAAACCATATATTATTACAAATAAATTTTATTTACCAAATTTTTAAAACAATTAACATTTATTTATATAAGAACAAAACACAAAAACACACTGCCATATATGTATATACCGTTAATTTATACTATTAATCACATATGTAAATATATAATATACCGATGTGTTCATTTGTTTTCATTTATCGTGAACGAAACCCATAACATACACGTATGTCACATAATTTTTATGACAGTCTATTACTGAATTAAAATATATGTATATATATATATATATATATATTATGGTGGTGTGCTCGCTAAATGCGATAGAATGTTAGAGAATTTACATGTATTTTCGCCAAACATAATTATGGTAATAAAAATTAATTTATATTTTATAAGTAAGTTTATAGATTAACATACACACACTCACACATATAAAAGTATAATGCGAGAAAAACAATTGAAAAAATCCACAAATAAAATAAAACTACTAGCTTACGTGGAGTACACCTCTGAATTCGTATATATAAAATTACGAAAATGAACAAAAAAAAACATATTCGAATTAAGGCGCATAATTTATATCAAATAGATTTGGCTTGAATTTTCTGCGCTTATATATAGAGCAAGCAAGACATGCCTTTAATAAAATGGTGGTATTATTCACACGTGCAAGTGTCCAAGTTTACAAACAAACATTATACTACTGCGATGCTATGCTTTTTCAATACTCTTATGTCGAAAAAACTGAGTTCTTTTTAGATGTGGTTATATCGTCGTATTCGGAAAATTCCACGCAGAAATGTATCAACAAATATGTTTTATTGAGTATGAACAAAAAACTGGAAATCCGGAACAGAGTAAACTCCAGGAAATTACTTGGGTCACATTACGAGAAATGGAAGAAGATACGAATTACTGCAGAGAATTCTGCAAGGCAAGATAACTGGCTCAATAATTTGAGAACACGGTTTGAAACAACATCCACGCAACTCTTTAGAACAGCAATGGACAAAACCGTAATAAGCAATTTAATCGCGGAGATCAACGGATATGCACTGACAGAAGAAAAACAATATTTATAATATATTTCAACTTTCTAGAATGGAGGTAAAAATATTTTCGGCTACTTTAGAGCGTGAATTCCTTAATCGAGGATATTTGAATACTACTGCTTAAGACGTATTCGATATTCCGGTAAAAATAAGAACGTTCAATACGCACCGCGGTCATCTGCTTTGAATTAATCATCGCACTCCGTTGACTTTGCCGTTTTCGTCTCGACCACCTATATTATCCACTTTACGCTCGACCTACTTTCCATTTTTAAAATTATCCCCCACCGTCAGCATGTAACGCAGTTCTTCCACGTATCCACGAAATTTTTTTCCGTCTACTCGTCTAACGCCTGGCGTTACAACTTTCGCGAGCGCGGTGATGTTGTTTTTTTCTTCTTCATCATCATCATCATTTTTTTATGGTAATAATCGCAGAAACGGTAGAACAGATGCAAAGGATGTTGGATATTATTAATAAGGAAGAAAAAAAACGCGAAGATAATGAAATTCTCCAAATCTATTAGTAACGACGTAAAAGTCAAAATAGACAACAAAATAATAAAACAGGTAACCGAATTTAAGTATTTAGGCGCAATATTCACAAATGACGGTCGGGATGTGAAAGAAATAAAATCACGGATAGGATTGGCAAACTTTTATAAATTTGGGACAAATATTAAAGAACAAAAAGTTGGCTTTGGAGTTAAGAAAAAGAATAGCATGCCGTTACGTATGGTTCGTGTTGGAATACGCAGCAGAATCTTGGAAATGAACGCTGAAATCGAGAGAAAATTAAACGCCTTCGAAATGTGAACGTATAGAAGACTGCTTAACATCCCGTGGACCGATTTTGTTTCTAATAAAAATGCGCTTAATCGATGCAAACTGACTATCGTCCAAGACATTAAAGAAAAAAAAAAGTTTTATCCTTATAGTCATTTGTATTTATAAATGATCACGGTTATATGTTCCGATTTTAAAATAGTATTCGACCGCTTAAATATAATTTTTCCAGGGAGCTTTGAAAGGATAGGCAACAAGGAAATGATTCTATATGATGAAATCTCATCCGGTCCCTTACCTTTTTTTTTTTTTTTTTTTAAATGTCTTGGACGATAGCTTACCCAACGTGATACTGTAATAATCGCTAACTCATATTCCTATAAACTCGGACAACTTCTCTAAAAATATCGCTATGTCGGGGAACAGATGTAGATTCTCAATATGAAGAAAGGACAATACGTTATAAGAAGGACTATTACGAGACGCGCGCAGCAATTTAAGATACAGTTCAGAGCGTAATGTTGTTAAAGAAGGGCATTCGAAGAATACGTGATCGGGATTATAAATTGCACGTTCAGCATGTAGAGGGCAATACGGATTTTCTCTAAGCCGCATAAGGAACAGTCGGTCCGGCAACAAGCAATAATCGCAATCTGCTCTGATAAGTACAATTCCTGTCCGCTTAATGTTTTTAAAAAAGTAGAACCATGGAAATCTATGGGTTATAACCACTATTTGCGCCAATTTTCAAGATAAAAAAAAATACTGCAGCCGTAAAACAGCGTTAAAAATATTTGTAAGAAGTAATATAATTTTTTTTTGGCAGTTCCGATAACAATTTATTTGTAATTAAATCAAATTCTGCACTTTTTTTGTTATCGTTAAATTTATAAATTGTATATTTGATTTCGCCCAGGAGACGTTGTCGTAATAGGTGGACTTAAGCGGAAAAGTACATTTTAAAAATCATGTATGTCCGTTGCGTTATCACACTAAAAAAAATAAGTGTAAAATTTAAACATACTATATATATATATATATATATATATTCGAATTAAACTATAATATACCTCTTACCTCTTTTAGGACAATCAGGTTTCCTATTTTGAACCGAAGTACCAGGTACGATTTTTCCAGCCGGCGTGACGCACCAACAATAGGCGGCCGGTTTATGACATTGTATCGGAGCGTAAGTACCGTCGGCTAAACACTCGGGTATATAGTCTTTCGAAGTGGTCGATAAAGACGACTTCAACGTTAGCGATAAATTCGTATTGCGACGTTTGGCAGCCACCTTTAACGATGTAGTCCTTCTACCTTGATCCATCCAACACGGTTGTTTTTCTACGAATCAAATAATAAGCGGAAACTGTGATAAGTGAACTAGTAACGAGAAAATATATACGTATATATATATATATATATATATATATATATATATATATATATAAATGAATAAGTATTCTAATTTTAAAAACGGAAAGTAGAGAGAACATGTAAAAATGGAAAGTATAGGTGGACGCGACGCGTCTCGGGAACCGGGGAAGAGTCAATTAAACTGTTAACTCGTCGGCAGGATGAACTTTAAATCAGGACGACGAGGGATAGGAATTAGTTTAGAAAGAATTGTAGAAAGGTAACATCCAGCAGTGGATTGTTATAAGCTAATCGTGATCATATGTTATAACGTTTTTAGAGTAAGACGGTATATTAGTAAAAATAAGATTCAATAAAAATTTTCATAATAGTAGAATACGTATAACATTATATAGGGACAAACAAACGACCGCTACAATAACGATATTTCACATATATATATATATATATATATATATATATATATATATATATATATATATATATATAGTATTTGATCGTCGAAATAGACAATGAGTAAAGCAAATAATAATAATAATAATAATAATACAAGTGCATATAATGGCGTTTGAAAAAGTTCATCTATACGTGGTATTTAAATTTTGTACAGATATCGGAACGGATAAAGTGCGTAGCAATCGACCTTTTCGTTGTATTACACGTTAACATCGACACGAGGCGATTGTCAAAATTTTCGTCAAATTTTTCCTTCTTTATTAAAAACTCGCGTTCTCGTACTTACGCATTATGGTCATACGTGATGACCATGTCGGTAACATTTATATATATATATATAGTAAAACGTAAAATAATAAAATTTTAAAATATGCTTTGATGCTCCTATAATCGTCAGTTTTTTGCGTCGTCCACTGTGTCCTTAACAGTTTTAGGCTCCATTCCGGATGTTATAATTTCCAGTATTTTTCTTCCACATGGTACCTTCCTTCCGATTTCCTTTCTCTCTGTATAGCCAGCGTGAATAATTCTTCCTCTCTGATTTTGTGTGACGCATATTTTTCTCCCCGTGATGTCATCTACTAGGATCATCTTTTTCATTCGTTTTTTTTTTAGTGCACTTCTTTTTTTTGTTCTCTTCTCTTTCCATGAGATTCGCTACATGCGCCTGAGTGTCCACATTATGCGTCTAATCATTTTATACATTTCACTTTAAAAATCCACGTCTCTCTGAGGCGTTTTTCACTTTCGACATAATATAGCGTCGATATTTATTAGCATTCGAATATCGTGTGTTGTACCATATATAGTGAGCAACTTTGAAACAGTCGCAAACGGTTAAAATTTTTCGTTACACGTTGCAGCAGTTGACTATGCAACCCCTAAAAATTTCTCGCTCGCATCGACGTTTTAAATTCCGCATCCTGCGCGGGTAATGGCGATTTTATTTTTACTTTGCCAGTTTATATAACTAGCTCCGTAGGCTATTAAGCAAATTTAATATATTAGCGTAACGTGAGTTGCTAAAGAATTCTGTCCAGGTGGCAGGGGGATCCGTCAATTTCGTCCTCTTTAATCTACGAATGTGTCCGCACAGAGTTATCTAACAGCGCAAATGCCATACTAAATAGAAATAGATGTGACTCCAGTTTTGCAGCGTGGTATTGTGCCGTTTGCACAATTCTTTTAACTTACCTTCGGGTCTGTGCGGCGAGTTTGATTCGTTACATACCATGGCACATTTGCAATTATTATTAAAATTCTATTTTTCAATCTTTGTATAATTTCACTCATTTTCAGAGCAGCCACACCGCTGACACACGTCTTTCCAGACAGGTTTGACGACCTGATTGTAGAGCAACAGATAGTTTTCGACTGTTAGTTCCGACTTTACATCTGTTTTTAATGCGTATTTCAATACGTTTTGTCGCGATATGTTCGTTCCACGTTAACCATTTGTCTAAGTATATTCCCACGTTGACTTCGTCCTTTTGATGGGATAATATTACCGTTCGACATTATATTACTGTCATTTAATCGCCGATCAGTAAATATTGCGTGTATCGATTTGATTTCATCTATTCTGATACGCCGTGTCATAAACCAGCCCGATAATTTGTCAATAGCTAGCTGTAGACACGAATTTCTCATTATTAGGCACTCGTCTGAACACGGAATAGCCGTGTTAATGACGAAATTAGTATCGAATTTATTAGGTAACCGTTTCGTAAGGTGATCGTTAAGCTTTGTTTAATTGTTAATTCTTGCGTACGAATTAGCGTCCATTCGGTGTATCGTGGAGGGGGGAAAAAACATCAAATTTCGTTCGTCAGTTACTAACGTTAAATCGGCGATAAAGAACGCATTCCGAAATTTGTTCTGACATTCGGGCTATCGGTATAATTAGCGATTTTAAGTTTACGAAATAATTATACTAGATAGCCTACCACGTTACGTTAACTTCAACAATCGTCCGTACTAAACGAACGCTAACTTTCAACATCAGCTGATACACGACACGGTAAATTAATCCGATATAATTCGAATAGCTGCGGAACTTACCGCAAATCATTTCTTCTTTATCCTCACTTAATCGCTCGATATTTAATGAGATCGTCGTTATGGTTGGCTCAGATAAGAGCCGTTTCTGATTAGACGAACCGGTGTTGTGGTGTAGGATTAACCGGTGTCTTCCACGTAAAATTATTTTGAAATTGGTTGAATTTTCCAGTATTATACCGCATTATAATCGTTTCCAAGGGCATCTGTTCATACAAAACATATGGATATTGCCTTAAACGAATCGTAGAAAGCTTTATCTCCCGAGCGGAATAGCGCCACCACATAAAAAACGTCATATAATAGCCAATGAGGAAAGGACGGCCCAGTGTCGAGACGAGAAACACCCAATGTATGGTCAAACTGAGATGGCATATAGATTTAAGTGAAGAAATAGCTTTAAGGAAAGTACTAACGCACTAAGGTCACAACCTGAAAAAGTACGTATAAACCTATGGATTTAAACCCTGTTAAACCCAGTCAGACCACCGGAAGAAACCCTGGCGCCAGGATATAAAATAGTCGATATGGCGGACAATCGACCGAATACGCGTGGGCTGTGCTCGAACGGCATCATCTGGGGGTCTAGTTCCAAAATGTCAGCGCGGAGAACTCCAGAAAATGTCGCGCATACTAAAGTGTAAGATGAACCCGACAACGTGTACAATGCATGATGTCGCCGAAACAAAAGGATATAATTCTGGCTGAATAATAATTAAACGTAAATAACCGGACACGAAAAGAAGAAGAAACAACTTACGGTGCAAGCAGATTACTAACGATATACCGCACTCTATAATAAGGACGAAATTGGATTACGGAGTCTCTGCTTATGCTTCATCGAGTTTAACCATGATTAAAGTCCCTAAATGCGATCCGAAATACAGCTCTCAGACTGGCAATTGGAACCTTTCGAACATCGTCGATAATAAGTATTTTACGCGAATCTTCCGAATTGCCTTGGAAATTAAGAAGAGAATATTTCACCGGCACTGGCTATTCAGTGGAAATATCCATCTTCCTGCCATAAACTCCCTAACGTTATCTCGCGAACATTTCGACGCTATTCCGCCTTGGACACAGTTTTGCACACATAAGCGAATCTAACAATAACGAGAAAGTAGTTAAAATCACTAAATTTTGCTATACAAAGAGACCGCGAAGATTAACCGAAATTATAAAATTATACATCCTGAAAAATATTATTACAAAAAAAAAAAAGATTAAACTATTAGAAAAAATGAAAACAATAAAAAAGTAAATAAAATATTAAATTCGATAATAAATTTTGACAAAGAATTAGCTTTAAAAGAAGCATATTATAAATTTAATCACTTATCGTTATTCTGCTACTTAGGTCAGAGGCACGCAAGGAAATATGTTCGAAAACTAGATTAGAGGAAGGAAGTTTGAATTTGGAAGAAAGAGAAGTTTAGTCTCGGCGGAAGAGGTGCGTTGTAATATGTTAAGAAGATTGCGAGGAAGGCCAACGAGCTGGCGCTGGAGGGTGTATTTTGGACAGGAAGTTAAGATATGAGCGATGGTAAGGGGAGTATTACATGCAGGACAGGTCGGCTGATCTTCGCTGGTGAACAGGATCTGGTGCGTAGGATGTGTATGTTCGGGCCGAACGCGACAGAGGAACACATTATTCCGTCTAGACGTTGACACTCCGGGGGCTTGTGACGCTACGATCGTAATGAAGAAGGGTGGCGCATCGTTCCATTGCTTTCGACTTCACATTACTCCAAATATGAATCGTCATATTTTTACTTGTCGTTGGTATGACCGGAACCGGTGTTATATTACATGAATGTGACTTTCCTTGTCTGGACCGATATTGCGATGTCGGTTATCCACGAGTCTACAATTTGCCCCTTATAAGTAAACGATTTTTCTAATATACAGTGAAATTCGGTTATAACGATATTGAAGGGACCAGACAAAATTGATCGTTATATCCGGAAATAGTTATATCCGGAAATCGTTATATCCGGAATGAGAGGGGGCGGCGGAAAAAAAACAGTTTTATATTATACATATTTATTGTTTTAATATGCATGTACATAGGTACATACCTAATTCAATTTTTAACGGTTAAAAACATGCCTTATACATATTATTATGAATATATGTACACACATATAAAAAAATCACATAACGTACCTAATAACTAATAATCGGCATTAGTTGCTATGTAATTTTATATTCTGTACATTCTTTAATTTTTGATAAAAAAATCTGTAATTTTAGTTTGCTTGTTCTTTTTTAAATACAAATTTTTGCTTACATACTCGTCAAGTTCTTTTAAAGATGCTGTAGTTTGAGGTTTATTTACGTCATCATTTAGGGCTCTGTAGCCAGTTTTCAGACGCTCCGGCTGGTACACTAGAAGATTCTCCGCTGATCTTACCAAACACAATGTTGTGTCTTGCTCTGAACCGCGTAATCCAAGACATGGAGCAATGAAAATCTTCTTTACCCATGATTCTAGCGAACTCATTTCCTTTTGCTTGTAAAATAGGCCCATTAATCGGAATGTTTTTTCTTCATTGGATCTTAAACCACTCCAAAAGAGCTGCTTCAATCTCTTCGTGTTGGCTGTTCCGAAGCTTTTTCTTCGATTTGACGTCTTTTTCAAAAATTTCTTTTATTTTTTCCTTTGATTTCCAAATTGTTGAGACTGTTGATTGTGAAATGTTGAGCTCGGAAACTAAACTGTTAATAGTTTCTCCTTTCTCTATCCTTTGAATAATCTTGACTTTTTCTTCAATTGAAAACGCGCGACGTTTATTTGACGCTATACCGCACAAAGAAAAAATGAAGACTGAATTAAAACCAGCATTTTGAAAGAATATTACACAGTAAATTGGACGAAGAGTGTTCGAAGAAAATTGAGGAGAACAGTAGGATAACATTCGGTGAAAAAAACAATGAGTCATATTCAACGAGTAACGACGGGAAAGAAACAAGACTTATTTACGTTTAAAAATATAACTAGGAATTCCACGAATTCTTTTTTGTGTTAAATCGTTACAAAAGGAATAAAAACCCTAGTTTATATCGTTATAGACACAATACCGTTATATCCAACATCGCTACAACCGGATTTATTTCTTCACTTTTACATAGCAAACCAAACTAGCCACCTGTTTTACATCGTTATATCCGGACTATCGCTATATGCGGAATCGTTATAGTCGAATTTCACTGTAGTTTTCGCAAATGGACTCTGATGTTCGTGTCTACTCTGTATGCTTTTAACTGAACCAAGAGAATCTGTGCAGATTAACATTTTATATATATATATATATATATATATATATAATTCAAAATTGCAATCTGGCTGATGTAGCCAATAAGCAACTGAGATATGGATCATGACAGGTTTGGAGATGTCAAATGACACTTTGAACTACCTCCCCAATTATTCATACCGGTGGGGAAGGTGTAAGGGTGTACAATAGTTTGAGATTCATTTAGATGATCTAATAAATCTACCGCCAGCTGGTTACAATGACCATCTAAACTGTTGGAAGTAACCTTTACTACTATCCCGAACTGTTTAGCGCACATTTGGTACTTTTAGGTCTTAATGCAAATTATCGTTTCGTATATACCAGGGAGCAGCACCGGGTATTATCCTGAGTATTTTTGATGGAGATCTCTGCACCATTTTAATATTCGATATTCATGCTGCGCCCCAGCGTGATACGCTGTATGTCCACACCGGATTAATAACTGCCCCGTATAGCAGTAATTTCGATTTTAGAGGTAATTCGGAAGTTTTGCTCAGGAGCCAGTATATATTTCGCAATCTAAGTTTTATTTCTTTAACTATGATCTTGATGTGTTCCTTCCAGATCAATCGGCGATCAAACCACATAGGTATCGGACTTTATTTTCCTGTGAAATCGGGCCATTAAGATCAAAAGGTAAACATGTGTTCCGCCTAGTAGTAAATGTAATATGCACTGACTTGAATGAGTTAATTTAAACCCTTCATTGATATGTCTAGCTCCGATTCTGCAATATCAATTGCGCAAGAAATTGCATATAACTCTGCCGACAGTACAAAGAACGTGAATGGAAGTGAACATCGTTTTGTCCCATGTTTGTAAATGACGGCGCAACCAGTAGTTTCCTTTTTTGACTCCATCCGTGTGTAGTACTTCGTAGTTACCATACATTTTTAGGAGATTCTATAGAACGAGTCCTGGATAGTGAATTGAGCCAAAGAGAGAGAGTTTAGGAAAGAAGTGTCAAAGATTATGTTTTTTTTTTAGATTAAAAAGAAATAATATCGTACATCTAAATTGAATATTATATTACATTTAATTTAATTTTTATTTTTTGTTTTTTTTTCTTTTATATTTTTATTACAAATTGTACATATTTATGTATTTTTATTTTTTACGTCTGCTCGATAATCGCTTACTAGTCGGAAAGCTTCGTACGTAAAAATTTAGTGATTTTAGCAAACTTATTCGTTAATTTAATCCTGTATAATTCTTATTATTTATATAATCCTGTATAAGTCTCGTTATTTATTTAATCCCGTATAAGTTTCGTTATTTATTTAATCCTGTATAAGTTTTGTTATTTATTAATTACGTAAGCAGATTTTTGTCGGCCTTCATTGAAGCGATTTTTTATTTTATTTTTGGTAATGCATATTAAACATTATCCGCTATTTAAACTAAAACGTAAATAGATCGTACAGAATCTACATATTATTATTAGTATTATTATTATTATAACCGGGGGTTACCGGATGTGAAGTGGGGATTAAGTTATTTACGGCACAATAACTGGAACCATTTTTTCGCCTGGATATAGCTGAAAAGCTGGTTCGTGTACATCGCATTGCATTTCCGGGTGTTTACAGGCGTTAGAACGGGTAGTATACAAGTAAAATTGCCAATGTGATAGACTACGCAAGTGAGAAGTATGTATAATAAAAATAAAATCGTTAAAATCCGAACCATTATTACATTTTAAGTATCATTTAATCATTTGCCAAAATTCCTCGACCTCTGCTACCCAAGATACGGTGTTATATAATTAAATATTATACGAATTTTCAAATACTTTCCCATCCGACGAATAATATATATATATATATATATATATATATATATATATATATATATATATATATATACTCGTAAACACGTGCGGATATATGCTTAATCAAATTTGGAAATAATAAAATTTTAATTAACTCGTTACACACTCATATATGTGCATGTATAAGTACATAAACAAATTTGAAAATAAATTTTTAGACATTAATTTTATACAAAAACAAATCAGCCAAGGAAGTTTATAGGAGGATAACAATAGGGTGGGAAAAATATCGAACTTTTTGAAGGAAATTGTTAATACGAAAATGAGCCCATCATTAAAAGCACGAGTATTTAATACGTGTATCGTACCGACGATTACTTACGGTTCACAAAACACAGTCGTGTAATTTAAAGCAAATAAATAAGTTGCAAATTGCACAGCGGGCGATGGAAAGAAAAATGTGGGTTACAACATCGGATAAAATAAACAAAAAAATAACACACTCCAGAACAGATGAGGATGACGTAAAAGAGATAGCGAGAAAACTAAAATGTATATGGTGTGGTCGTGCCATGCGGAAACAAACAGATAGCTGGCCCACAAAATGTATAGAATGGATTCCGTTGTATGGGAAACGGAAAATCAAAAGTTCAAAAAAACGATGAAAATACGATATCGTTAAATATGTGGGGGACCAGTTGGATATGAAGCAAATTGGTGCTGGATATATATATATATAATTTTAAAGTAAAAAAACAAAAAAGAAACATGAAAAAAAAACGAAAGATGCCTTCGCTCAAGTTGAGCTTTCATAAATAATAATTTAATAGTACATATGAATCTCGTATCCACAATTAATGTTTAATTAATATTAGTGGAAACTGATCACTGGATCAGCGTACACAACACGCGAAAATTACTAATTATTTAACTTACAGGTTAAGATTGTAGTACTGTAATTGCCTTCGTACAAGGCAGTTTATTATAATAGGAAAAAAAATTGGACACACATTTAGCGGGTTATACGACGATGGTCGTAACCTAACCTATAAATTAATCGATTAAAACTTTAATTTTATTTATAAAACGTTTGAGGATGTTTTATGAATGGTGTGTATTAAATAAGGTTTATCTATGTATGTGTGCGTATGTCGGAAGTCGAGTAGTCAATGGGAAAAACATTATAGTAATTGCGATTGTAGTGCGGAACAGAATAGTGCTATATAAGGTGCTTGAAAAATGACGAAAATTAAGTACCAACGCAAATTTACGCATGCATTTGTGAGAAAGGCCCTAAAGGTGGTTAATCATAAATATAGATTTAATCTTAGTGCTAGTGCTGGTATGATAGCCCTGCGTAATGATTGAAGAAAATAGGAAGCTGATGGTTAGATCGGGAGAGAAGAGGATATTGAAAATTAATAAGAACATTAAAAACAGGTAACTAAGATTATAATTTGAACACATATTACACTTTCTATTCGATCAGTGAGTGAATAATTTTTATTCGAATAAAGTTATCATACTTTTATATATATATATATATATATATATATATATATATATATATATATATATATATATATATATATATTTGAATGCGTACGCAAATATAATAATGTATTCAACAATATAAACTTTAAATAATATATAATTTTGATATTTATTAAAAATAAACAATTCGGTATAAAGCAGTTATATAATTATAATATAAATGATTTAATTTATACTAGTTGCCTCCTAAAAAAAAAACCAATCCCAGTCGGAATATATCAGATATACTATCTCACACACATACACACACACACACACACACAAATCCGTATATATATATATATATATATATATATATATATATATATATATATATATATATGAAAGCTGCAGAGAACAACATCGTTAACCTAGAAATTTTTTAACAATAATTAGATAGAATGACCTTGCCTCGTTCCGTGGGTTGTAAAGCTAAATTATCATGGAAGCAGCTGGAATTACTGAAATATTCCTCGCGGGGAAAACAGGTTTCGAACGATAGATTAGTCATAAAATTATAAGAGCACATAAAAAGGTATATTAAAAAAAGTTGCTTTGACGTGTCCAGTCGATTCAAGAGTCATTCTTTTCCTGTTCCAGCTTCAATAACAATAGAGACTTAGGCAACTGTAGATTTAATATCATCTAGCTTCAGCTTTAAATTCATACCACACAGTCACGAATAAATTATTAGGAGTGTAAGATGTTCGTAATGATATTCCATGTGTTATATATACATACATACACACACATATATATATATATATATATATATATATATATATATATAAATAGATAGATAGATAGATAAAATTAAAGAGTAAGTACATGAACATTCTATTTTTTCTGCAAGACATATATATATATATATATTAGATTCTTATTATTAATTTCCATTAGTTCCATCATTTTTCATATTTCACCACAATTAACACATACATATATATATATATGTGTACTCTAAAAACACTGAATAATGTGTGTAGGTACATGCATGTGCCTATTAGAAATGATAGATAGATAGATAAAATTAAAGAGTAAGTACATGAACATTCTATTTTTTCTGCAAGACATATATATATATATATATATATTAGATTCTTATTATTAATTTCCATTAGTTCCATCATTTTTCATATTTCACCACAATTAACACATACATATATATATATATATATATATATATATATATATATGTGTGTACTCTAAAAACACTGAATAATGTGTGTAGGTACATGCATGTGCCTATTAGAAATATTTTATACAGATCAAATAACTTTGCTGATCATCAATTCGTTCTAATCTAGGTTGGTATGATAAATTTTTTTTCTAGCCATCAAAATTTACATTTTTAACCTCTGGATCTTTTTGTACAAAAACTCTGTCCTGTATATATATATATATGTGTGTGTGTGTGTGTATATATATATATATATATGTATATATATATATATATATGTATATATATATATATATATATATACATGTATGTATATATATATATACAGTCGAATCTGCTTATAAGGGACTCAATCAGCAAAACCCCAAATCAAATGTATCAAATGAAGGTTATTTTAGTTCGCTTTAGTGGTACATGGTCTCGGTTATAAGGGACAAAGATTAATAGACTTTCAGGGCGATAAATAGTGAGACGAGTGATAAGCCAGCCGATATAAAATGACACTTCCGGTCGTAAAGTGAAAATATTCACATAAACAAAAATTGAATTAAAATGTTTTAGTCATTTTTACAATTAGTTTTTGTTTAAGTGAACATCTTTGTTTTTTCTTCGTTTTGTTTGAGATGTCCTTGTGTTGACATTCTTTCATTGACCACACACTGTTTTTTGCTCTGTACGTTTATTAATTATGCACTCTCGGATAGCTTATTATGTTCTTAGTTTAGTTCTTCAAAAACTGTATTTATTTATTTTTTTTCTTAAGAAAATTTTCTTTTCTTTTTTTAGTTCTGGTGAATTTTTTGTATGAATAAAATATCACGTAAATATTTATCCTTAAAGGAAAAAAGTTCTATTTCAGACAAAATCGAAATTCAACCTCCCAATATGCCTATTCGTGAGTTAGCACAAATCATGGGCGTCTCCAAAAACACCATCGCCCGTTTAAACAGATGAACAGAACTTACGTAAAAAATGGAGTAGTGCTGAAAAGGTCAGTCAGATGGTGGAAAGGAAACGAAAAAGAGAAGGTAAAAACCCAGAGGTTGATGAAGCTCTTAATTTATGGTTTAGCACAGTAACACAAAGAAGTGTTCATGTCAGTGGGCCAATGTTGAAATTAAAATCTGAAGAGTTTGCGAAAAAAAATGGGTTATGAAGACTTTGCAGCTACGAATGGTTGGCTTGCTCAGTAGAAAGGGAGACATGATATCAAATTCAAAAAAACACATGGAGAAAAAAAGGCAAGCGCTGATTTGACTGGAGCTGAACAATGGAGTTCAAGCAAAATTTCCAAATTCCTTCAAAGTTACAGCCTGAATGACATTTATAATGCGGATGAAACTGGTTTATTTTATCGAGGCACTCCAGATGGGTCATTAGTATACAAACACGAATAACTTCTTCTTCTTCTTTTTGTTGATAACTGTGCCGTGTACTGCTACTAAGGCCAGAGGCACGGGAGGAATTTATATTAACGGGTAGATTCTGGATAAATGAAGGAAGGCAAGGAGTCTAGATTCGGATGTAGGAGAATGCTGTAAAATATTTGGGAGAGAGTTTGGAAGGTTTGTGATTGTACGTTCGGAGGAATATAACGGACAGGTAATAAGCAAGTGAGGAATAGTTAAAGGAATATTGCATGCGGTACATTTCGGTTGGTCACTATTAGTAAATAAGTGCTTGTGAGTAAGCAGTGTGTGGCCTGAGTGTACACGGCACAGGACTACTTCGTTTCTCCTGTTTGAGTTTTGACATGTAGTTGACTTTATCCAGTTGACGTTGTATTGCTGCAGGTTTGAAAATCCTTCGTATGCTCTATCGGATAATTTAGATCGTATGGTGTGAAGGAAGTCCTTCGTTGGAATTGGTATAGCGGGAATAGGTGATATTAGACACACTTCTTTTGCGGCTGCATCTGCACTGTCTTTGATCCCACGCCGTTATGCCCTGGAATCAAGAGGAGAATAATTTTTTCGGTAAACTCTGATGCGTTGGCTAAGATGGATTTGGCCAAAGGATGTTGGTGGTGTGATCTGTTTTGGAGACTTTTAATGGAGCTCAAGGAATCGGTGCAGATAACAGCATTGTTTTTTAGTTCTTCAATAACCACATCGACGGCAATTGAAATTGCATACAGCTCTGTAGAAAGAACGTTGAAGTTTTGTGGAAGCGGAAATCGAATGACATTGTTTGAATATACAACTGCGCAACCGCAGTGGTTGTCTCTTTTGGCACCGTCCGTGTATAGGATGTTGTAATGATTGAAACACTTTATTAAATTTTCAAAGGAGGAATGTAGACGACTTTGAGAAGTAGGACAACATAGTTCCAGGAGAGAGGTATCAAAGGATAAAGGATGGGACGAGACCGGCGGTATTGGGAAAAGGATGTTGCTGTAGAAGTTAGGTAATGAGGTGCATAGTTTGTTGTGTAGGATGGATTTGACTTTATACTGGAGCGTGGATTTTAAGTATGGTCGAGTAAGAACAGAAGGTAGAGAAGTATTGGCATGGGGAGGTTAGGAGTTGTATGAATATGAGTGTGGAATTTTAGGAGTAAATAGGCTTGGTGTAGGTCTGGAGGATATTCTTGTGCTTCATAAAACAGATTGTTTATGGGTGTCGACCGAATAGCACCTAAAACTAACCTTAGAGCTGAGTGGTGAATTGGATTCAATAATGTTAACACTGATTGCTTAGCTGATGAATAAGCTGGGAAACCATAATCGCATTTAGATTTTATTAAGGAGCGATATATTCTCAAAAGTGATGTTTTATCTGTGCCGTATGTTGTGTGAGATAGCTTCCTGAGAAGGTTTAATCGTCGTGAACATTCGGTTTTCAAGTGGTTGATGTGCATTCTCCAATTTAATTTTTCGTCAAATATCAGACCTAAATATGTGGTGGATAATGTAGAATTTAGTATTCTGTTATCCAAAATAATATTAAATTGATGAGCACAATATTGGTTTGAAAAAAATTATGGATCGTATCACTGTGCTATGTCATTGCAATGCAACTGGAAGTGACAAAAAAAACTTTTAATTATTGGTAAAACTAAAAATATACGTTGCTTCAAAAATCTCAATGTAAGTAATCTGCCAGTAACATATTACGCAAACAAAAATGAATGGATGACTGTTACTATTTTTTCAAAATGTTTAGGAAACTGGGATATAGAATTACAGAGAGATTCTAAAAAAATTTTACTCCTTATTGACAATGCAACTTCGCACCACACTGTCATTAAACTGAAGAATATTCAAATTGAATTCTTACCTCCAAACACTACTTCACTAATTCAGCCACTTGATATGGGTGTCATAAAAAATTTAAAAGTGCAATATAGGAAGATGTTGATACAGCATATCTTAGAAGCTATTGAAGACGACCTGGTAACAGTTTTTACAATGGCAAAAGATATCAGTTCCACAATAACAATACTGCAGGCTATACAATTTGTTACTGATAGCTGGAGAAAAGTCACTTTGATGACAATTCAGAACTGCTTTGCTCATTGTGGTTTCAAGGGAGGCTGATTAAGAAATTGTTGAAATGGAAAATAATGAAACACCGAATGAATTACTATGTGTGACCAACTGTGAACAATTTTCAGATATTGACGCCAATCTGCTATGCTGTGACAATAATATTGAAGATTTGAATAAGGAAACTATGGACCACAAAGAAGAAACAAATACAAGAATCAGAAAGTGATGATGACACGGATGACATTTCCTTACCTCCTGTGTCTACTGCAGAGGCGAAAAAATGTATTGAAAAGCTTCGGCAGTATTTTATGCAAAACAGAATAATGAAGATTCTCCTAAGGCATCATTAGATAACTGTGCAGATTTTGTTCAAATGGAGCAGATGAAGAATTTACACAACTATAGCGCATTTTTAAATGAACAATTTTTACAAATATCAGGTAAGGTTGTTTTACCTTATGTATGATTTCTGAATTTTTCTCTTAATTTCCATATAAATAAATATTACGCATTAATAAGGTTATAAGTATGTTAATTGTTTACTAAACTGTATATATTCTAACACCCGCTCGCTTCAATGAGAGATTTTAAAAAATTCGCTTTTAAGGGACAACCAGTTATAAGGGACAAATGAATTCCGCCCAATGTGTCCCTTATGAGCAGATTCGACTATATATATATATATATATATATATATATATATATATATATATATATATATATATATATATACAGTCAAACCCACTTTTAAGGGACTCCGGATAAAAGGAACAGCCGTTTATAAGGGACAATCAGCAAAACCCCGAATCAAACGTATCAAATGAAGGTTATTTTAGTTCACTTTAGTGGTACAACGCCTCGGTTAACAGGGACAAAGATTAATAGACTTTCAAGGCAATAAATAGTGAGATGGGTGATAAGCCAGCCGATATAAAATGACACTTCGGCTCGTAAAACGGAAATATTCACATAAACAAAAATTGAACAAAAATGTTTTAGTGATTTTTACAATTCGTTTTTGTTTAAGTGAACATTTTTGTTTTTTCTTCATTTTGTTTGAGATGTCCTTGTGTTGACATTCTTTCATTGACGCTATACGGTTTTTTACTCTGTACGTTTATTAATTGTGCACTCTCCGATAGCTTATTATGTTCTTAGTTTAGTTCTGCAAAAACTGTAGTGCGTCAAGGTTATAAGTATGTTAATTGTTTACTAAACTGTATATATTCTAACACTCACTCGCTTGAATAAGAGATTTTAAAAAATTCGCTTTAAAGGGACAACCGGTTATAAGGGACAAATGACTTCCGCCCGATGTGTCCCTTATAAGCGGATTCGACTGTATATATATATATATATATATATATATATATATATATATATATATATATAAATATCAAACTATAATTATCATTACTACTCGATGATGTCACCGATAATTTTGATCAATTTAAATCTCGATTTGAATAATTTTTGAAGATATACTTTTTAAAACGATAATTTTTAACTTTACTTATAAGTTAAATAGAAATAAAAACACAAAATTGAATCATTAAAATTGTTGTTCTTTATTAAACGTGAAATATTTCGACCATTTATCGAGTTTCTTTATTCTCGATATAGAGCGCCTTTCATATTAATCGATGGTATTATTTGAATTATGCTTTTGCTCCCTACAACGTTTAACCCTTTCAGACGCTATGTCCACTATATGGGACATAAAAATTTTAATGTTTACAAAAATTTTTATACATGAAATGTCCTAATTTCGAAAATATTTATATAATTAAATTGTAAATTATCTAAGGTTCACCCAAGAAACAATATTGTATAATAAACACCCCTATAAAATTTATAATTTAATGCTCTGAGATTTTATGTGTGACTGAAAGGGTTAAGTAACCCATGATTTATCGTTTTAGTCTGGTATTTATTTGCCTCTTTCCTTCATCTATACGAACAACAACAACAACAACAACGTATATTTCAACATAATTTACAGTGAATAGTCAAAAACAACAAGTTTAAGTAATAGTTACGTAACGCCCAGCGTGGCTGGCCGTACAATAAAAATAATACAAATACCGGTAACAAATAAAAGAAGCATTTATACTCATAAATTAAAAATCAAAAAACTGCACAGAAAAAAATAAAAAGTTACGATAATAATAATAAAACAAAAGATAAACACGTTAGTAAGTAAATATAGAAGAAATAATAATTCCTAAAATAATGGCAACGTTACAACAGGTTATGTTTCAGCCTCCTATGTTTATAATATAGACATAAATTATTGGATCATAATTACCTGTGGGAGAAATTAAACTGTTATCGTGGACTAAGCAGAAATTTCGCGTTAAATTTAGTATGTGATCCTTAATATAAGAGGCATGTTTCAGTATGTGTGTCAACGATTTCGTAGTATCTAGGGACATTATCAGAGACACCTGTTTTGAAATACTTGTAATTTGTTAAAATTTGTATTTGAAATAAAACTCCAAGCTGGACAACAGTACGTCATTATGGGACGTATAAGTGTTTTATACAGAATTAATTTATTATTTACATTAATAAATGGTTTGCCGAATGATTAGTGGATATAAGGCAGATATACTCCTGCTAGCTTTCAAGGTAGTGTGACTGACATGTTCGGAAAAATTTCGTCTGTTATCCAAGACTGCCCCGAGGTAACGAAAATGTTTTAACCAACTCACAACGGTGGTGTTGACCTTAACTTCAGCAGGTAATGTGGGACGCCTGCGGGTGAAAAATGTAGCCTCGGTTTTATCACAATCAATATCAATTTGTCATTTTTTATAATAACGCAAGATTCGATTTATTCCTGTCTGTAACTTATTAGTAATTGCTTTAGGTATATACAAGAAGTAACAGAGAAGAGCTGCGTCGTCTGCATAAAAAGCAGTCTGAACATCAGGTAGATTTGGGAAATCAGATAAGAACAAAGTAAATAGAAAAGAATCCAGAATATTACCTTGAAGAACCCCCGCTGAGAAAGTTTTCATAGTAGACCTTGAATCGTTGATGGTAACATTCTGTTTGCTAAATAGCTGTTAATAACGTTGATTACATAACGAAGAAACTGATATTTTATCATTTTGTAAATAATACCTTTATGAATTATAAACGAACAAAATAAAACACAATCACTAAAAGTTTTTAATCGCGAAGCTTTTCGACAGTTACGTCATTTTCAAGCGCGAACTAAGTTTATTACATCTTTTTTTAAAAAGATGTAATAAATTTAGTTCGCGCTTGAAAATGACGTAACTGTCGAAAAGCTTCGCGATTAAAAACTTTTAGTGATTGTGTTTTATTTTGTTCGTTTATAATTAATTAATAAAATCACTACTCTCCAATATATTCAACTTTTAATACCTTTATGCCAAGTTGTATCGAAAGATCTCGCTACCATCCGAGAGAACCATACCAGTATGTTTATTACGATTAAAATTATGCGTAATAAACTCCGTGATTTGTGCTACTTGTTGGGTGATGGAATAATCCGAACGAAAGCCAAACTGTGTGTTAAGAATGATTTTTTGGTTATCTGCATGAAGTCTTAAACGGAATAGTATAATTTTTTCTGATATTTTGCACAGATTGCTCAATAAAGTAATAGGACGTATGTTACTTGCACACGAGGCATCCTTTCCCGGTTTGGGAAGAGCAATAATTTTGGCTATATTCCAACTGTTTGGATAATATCCGAATCTAAAGATGACATTTATTAAATTTGTAAGTTCAATTACAGCTTTTCAATTTTTTAATAATGGTAGTAGAACTATTGTCATCCCCTGATGAGCCTTTTAACTTTGCAGTTTTAATGTTGTTAAGGACTTCACTTGGGGTGACAAGAGGGAAAATGTTGGGTAGTCGATTGATATTTAGGTATTTTTTGACAGCTGAATGAATTTTTTTCATTTGATAGCCAGAGGCAAAGTTAAAATTACGATTATGACCTTTGGAATACTCTGATGCTAAAAACTCAGCTTTCGCTTCATTTTGTAAACATAGTTAAAGTGTGAATCGAGTAGAGTGGTGGAAGAGCTGTATGCTGTCTCACGTATTGTTTGCAAACTTTCTCTAGCCGACTATCATTGGGCTTTTTTTTTGTGTGTGTGTCACACACTATTATATTTTTATTAACTCATTTCTCTATAGAAAAGAGTCAACGCCTATGTATCCCTACTACTTTAAACAACTATGTATGCACAGTTGATACCACCTCCCTAGCCCTCCCTAGCCCACATAAACGGGTCGGATGTGGAGAGCACAAGTATTGATAATATTGAATACTTCATGTTTATTTTTTTCCGATAACAATGCAAGCGTCATTAGTACCCACTACACATCGTGTATACAGGCTAGGGGAGAGCAAATTCCAAACAAAGTAATCAATTCGACCATTCGTTGTCAGCTTTGAGAAAGTTGAATTGAAATTGTAATTTTTAAATTTACGCAATAGAAAACTAACAAGTTTGTTAAGAATATTAAACAGTTATTCAAATTTTGAGAACGATTAGAAAAACGATGCTCAATGTACGATCTCCTAATATAATTTTTAAATTTGACGAGAACCACGATACAAATTGGTAATATCGTATGCCGATAGTTATTAAGTGGTAAATGAATGAAATGTATGCAAGTTTAGAACTTTTAACGTTTCTAGAGAAACTTACACCACTCGCCATCATTATTGAACTAAATTACAAGCGTCAGTGTCGGTTCATTTTATAGGCGTTTATTATCGGAACTTTATATTACCAGGGTTGTAATTGGTTCTTCTACAATCAGCTGATACTGCTACTGTGTTGTGATTGGTTGTTTTTATATCAGGTGAAACTTTTCCGCTTCGATCGGTCATTCTATCAGACGATACATTCTATGCACTTATTCATTCCTTTGTTACTGAGAAAGAAATTGCGAATGCTTTAAAACAAAAGGGAGTTTCTACGTGTAATAACTGCGGGCACCGAGTTATAAACCAGCCATTACCGATTCATTTCGTAGATTTATAGCCGACTGGAAATTCCAGTAAAATATACGACCTAAAATATTTGCAACATAGAGTGAAGGCAGAGTTCTAAAAAAAAAATATATATATATGACCGTTCTCGAATTAACCGCAATAAATCTTTTCTAAATTTAGTTATCAGTTTTAGTTTACAAGCAATTTCTAGGGTAAACCAAGTCGGGTATGTAGAGACCTTCTAGATGACTTCTTTGTAAGATGCTTCTGAAAAGTTTATTATATGTTAGACTATAAAACTGACTAGTTGCGTCAACCAAATTTCCGATATAATAAAGTTGGTCCCAATCAATCAGGGAAATTTTTTGTTTTCATGTTAAAGGGTGTGCTTTCCTAAAGTTGTAAGGCGCTATGTTTGTATTAAATTCCACTCTATATAATGAACAGCAACGAACAGTGATATCCAGAGCAGGATGATACTTATCCTCAAGAAAAAGCGGATCAAGCGATCTATTTACATCAGCACTTAAAGCACTTAAAACGGAAATAGTAATGATCATATTCAAAGTTTTTCTTTGCGAATTAAGAATATAATTTACCAAACTCAGATTATCAATTTCAATGGAATTACAAATTGAATTATTATTATTCTTATTAAGAAAATAAAGCGAAATACAGGAACCAGAGATGGATAAGTTGAAATCGCCCATAATTATAATATTAATTGTATTCTTCATATTCGGTAATAAGTTATGACATTCGGAAAAAAATCTGCTGTAACAAGAGCAAGATGTACCGTAAGGACACAAATAAAACCGATAAGTGTTTATACGTGTATACTAACATTCCTAAACCTTAATCCAAACTGAATCTATATTCTCAAAACTGGGAAACGCTATTTTCTCTACAACATATATGTCTTCGATCGCTAACAAAAGTTGACCTCCACGAGTTATACATTGTATAAATTCATAAATAAAAGAGTAAATTACTAAATAAAGTTGCTATAAATAAAAATATTGCCAATCATTATAATAAAAATTAAACTATAACATTGTATATATATATATATATATATATATATATATATTAATGCAAAAGCTTTCCGACAATCACGTCATTATCAAGCATATACAATAAAATTTTTAACGTTTATTGTATATGCTTGATAATGACGTAATCGTCGAAAAGCTTTGCATTCATAAAAATAAAAAATTGTTTATAATGATTAACTTTGTTTTTATTTTGTTTTATTAATTCATAATATCACTACTCCTCGTTACATCAACATTTTATATATATATGTGTGTGTGTGTGTGTGAATGAAATAGTGATTTTTTAAAATGGAACAATAAACATTCAAATTACTAATGTTAATAATTAATAACAAGTCTTTATGTATTTATGATTATTCATTTTTATTTATTTTTATTTTAACTTGAAAATGGCATTTATTATTATTTATTAACAATTACCGACTTTGACTTTATTGTTTCATTTGTTATAAATTAAAACAATTCTAACTATAAATTAAATAATTCTTAATTTACGATGATAAACAAATTAGCGATGAAACAGCAGTAGGACGAGGGATTAAAATAAACGAAAATTTAATAAGTGAATAAAATTTTTCTAAAGCCGATGAGATGCCCACAAGTGGATATAAACGGCAACGTATTTATAATTATGATCGAGAACTGCAGTATTAAGTACCTTACGTCGATTTTAAGAGTTCTTTAAGTCAGCCTTGACAAGGTTAGATAGAGAATCAAATCTGAATGACGCAAAATTAAGAATGCGCGTGCTCTTTCTTCTCTTTAAGAGTTATACCGTTATAGACACCGATGTCGAATGACAAGTTAGTTTTGCATAGATAATTCACGCGAGTCCGACGGTAGATAAACAAGTACTTTTGAATATAGAATCACAAATGCGGTACGGATATTATTTAGTAGAATGTTTCGTAAACGTATTAGGGGCTTGATAAGTAATCTGCTCTTTTCCCCATGTGCATACTTTCGTAAGACAGTACAGGCTGACCTTAAGTAGTAATAATAATAATAATAATAGTATTAGTAGTAAAAGTTTAAAGGTCCTAAAGTACATAATGGCACACAGTACCGTACAGACTGACATCAAATCCTTTGATAGAGCAGTACTGGCATTCGCAGATTATATTATAAATATGCGTGTAACATTTTTTCGTAAATTTTACCAAACATCGGTAAGAGCGTAATTGGCCTGTACAATTCGGGTTAAAAATCAGGCTTATCTGGCTTCAATAATGAAACTATTTTACAAATTTTGCATAGGTCAGGAAATATTCTTTGTAATGAACATTGATTATAAATACAAGTTAATATGCCGGGATTTTTTTCGCGTAGGCTTTTAATCATTTTCACGTTAATATCATCATCATTAAGTGACATTCGCTGTTGGACAGATATTCGCAGTATCACACGCTGAAGAACTTTTACGGATGCAATATAATTAGCCGCACTACTCGGATGAAGTGTCCACAGCACTGGTTGACAGAGTGCGAAGTATAGAGACGTCTTATATAAACTGAAAAGAAGAAATGCCTTAAATAGCGGAACAGATAATTCAAAATTTTTCCGATAGATAGAGCTTCGCACCATCAAAACTGTACTCCCGTGAATTTAATCTCGCTAACCGTATTTAGATTAGTACAATTTTCCAAATATAATTCGAAATAATTTCAGTTTACTGAATCATCGTTCGAAGAGACTGCATACTTTGTTTTACCGCTGTTAAACACCGAGTGATTTTTCTGCACATCCAACCAAAAATATCATTTACATTTTCTTGAGCTAACGTCTGAAGTAGAGTAATGAAAGAATCAACCAAATAGCTAAATAGTTGATCATTAACAGGTAAATTTTATGTAAATCGTTTACGTAAATTAAGAATAAGAATGGGCCAAGCACGCTACCTTGAGAGGCACTCTGGTAGTTTGCACCACACTATCGTTGTAAATGTTATTTATTTTTACTAGGCGTTTCCTATTATACAAATAGAGATTTTAAATCAGTTAAGCATGCTTCCTCTAAATAATAACAAATATATATATATATATATATATATATATATATATATATATACAAGTATAAACAAATGCGTCAAATTACAAATAATATCATTCTTCGTCAATACGCACTATCTGTTCGAGTAACTACAATTGGAACATATCGGCATAATTATTAACTAATTCAGGTGTGTATTCTGTACAATCACTGCATAGGATCTTATAAGATTACTTACATTAAAAGAGCGGAACTAGCAATATATTTACGGGTAAACGTTCAATTTACATATCTAAACATATCTTCAGATAAGATCACTTCCGAAACACAACGTGGCAAAACATCAACTTCTACAAACTATTCCCAAATTTCAAATAAAAAACCTTGTATAGTGTGGAAGAAAAAATGAAAAAGCGTACAAATAATTAAATAAAATAACAAAAATTAATAAATATCGGGTAACTCAGAGAAGACGGACGATTTTGTCGTTTTTTGAATGACACAAAAACCACTGGAACAAAATTTTTGAATAAAATATTATTTAAAAATAGAAAATCGAGACAATCATTTATGTAACACAATATCGTTCAGATGACCGCCATTTGCAACAATACATTGTCTTTTTGCAAAAAAATTTTCGAACACTTTTTCGAGCGTATGTCGCTGAATTTTTGAAATTCAAGTCAACTAGATCTCGTGGACGTGTTTCGTAAACGCTACTCTTAGGGTATTCCCCAACAAGAAATAATAGCGAACTTTAAATTTTTTTTTTTTTGTCAAAACTCTCTTCGCACCGTCGTAATCGATTCACGCCAAAAATATCGTTCCACGCAAAACGCTCGCTTCTTCACGTTATAGAATGCCGTGATAACTGAAACTGGACGAATTTCTCTTGTGTATGTGTACTAGACGTGGAACAAGGGGTTTGCGTTGTAGCGGTGTGACCAATTTCGCTATTCGAGAAAAGATAACCGTCCGTGTTTTCCGGATCACCCAATATTAAAGACAAATCGAATAACCTATCTTAGGGTAGAGTAAATCGCAAAAGTGCAACTTAAAGTCTAGAAAAGCGAATATTTCATCCTTTCACGATTATAAGAAATTTTTTTATACATGTTTACTTTACTACGGTGTAATTACTACCAATTTGCCGTATGGTAGAGTAAGAGCTTGCCGAACATTTATTATTATAGAATCTAGTAGCTTGCTCGTTGACAAATTGCTAGGCATTCAATAACTCACGCATTTTGTCGATTTTATGATAATTAAAACGCATTGTAAATGAAATCTCGAAAAATACCTCTTATTTCATTTATATTCCTAAATTCATCGAATTTCTAGGTTCGCGTTTTAATTCCAGGATATAGAACTTTTCTGAACTATAAAGATTTTGCATCTTTAAACACCTATCATTTATATGGTGTGGGTCGTATCCGAATCAGACACAAAATCAAGTGCACTTATTATGCTCAACAGTCGTTTCCATTGTATATTATATACTGCCGTTGTATTAACAGGAAGCGAGTTTTGCTTGGTCACATCCGACCCGCTGTATTCTTTTTATGTTTGTTACTCATCCGTTTATTCTACATTTACGTTCGTTACTTCATCTTTGGAACCCGCCTTTATACGCGCTGTATGTTTTATCTGTTTAAAAGCTAATGCTTCCCAACGGTCGCTATCCCTTAATTTATCTTACTTTTATTATATAAACTACTTTAATCACTACGGTCGTTTTCCCAATTCGATTTGATGTGAGTTTGAAGTCGATGCAGGTATCTTCCAGCACAGCTTTTGGTTACTTCTTTAACAGACGGCATACGGAGATCCTTGTGTATGACGCCATTGCGGACATTGGTGCTGACACGATATTCCGCAATATTTTAGATTGAAATTTTTGCACTATGTCTAACTTTGTACCCCAAATCTGGATATCATATGACCAGATGGGCTTCGTAACTGTTTTTTAAAGTAATACTTTATTTTCACGCGACAGTGGTAAGTATTTGCCCATCAGTCAGTACATATTTCGGTATGTAATGTTGAGCTGTTTATCTAAGATATTTTACGTTACACGATTCGGAAATTGTCCATTTAGCTTAATCGGCAAATTTTTGCTTTTATTTAAAATAAAATTTGCATTTTGATTAACGTTGAATTTCCACCATCTAAACCACTTTTCTACGTGTAGTAGATGGTTTTGAAGTTATTATGACCAATTGAGAGAATAGCGGTGTCGTCGGCAAACATAGCTATGATTGTATTTTCGTTAACTGGGAAGTCATATGTGTAGAGCTGCAGTATAGTGTTGGTCCGAGTACACTGCCTTCAAGTACTCCGTTTGTATTGAATGAATTCGTGAGCGATTCCGGTTAACATTAACATGGAAACATCTTTCTGTTAGGTATGATTTCATTAGCTGGTAGTACTTTAAATTGAATAATAGTCCAACGTGACTTTATCAAAGGTCTTTTCGATGTCGTACCTTTGAAAAATAGTTCTTTCCCTTTTCCTCAAAACTTTTGTTTATGATGTCGACAATTCTATGCATTTGTTCAATGGTGCTATGGTGAATCCTGAAGCCGAACTGATAGTCTGGTATCGCTTTATTTTAAGGATTGGTTTGATTCTTCTGAGACGGAGTTTTTCCAATACTTTGGAGAGAACCGGTAACAACTGGCCTGTAAGAGGACACTTCATTTTGAGGTTTACCCGGTTTTGGAATCAATATTATGGAAGCAAATTTCCACTGCACCGGAAAATATCCCGTACGAAGGATTTCGTTAAAAATGAGTGTTATTAAAGTAACAGCATTCCTCGGTAATTTTTTTAGAATTTTTGCAGTTATCAAATCGTGTCCGGCAGCTTTCTTTATATCAAGTTGTTTTAATTGTGCATCTATTTCCATAGGCGATGTTAATTTAATGGGGAGTGACATCTGCAATAGTGTATCTAGATATTCCGCTAATTTCTTTTCATGAATAGAATTTTCATTTTTGTGTGGTTCGAAAATTTCTGCTAGGTATTCGGCAAAGACATCCGCTTTATCTTGTTCAGCTCGTACCTATTCTTTTCATTCTTATAGGGGGGGCCACTTCTGCTTTTATACTTTTTGCAGTCCTCCATAAGCTGTAATCTTATTCGGAGTTAGATTTTCTATATACTCTCGAAATGTTTCGTTTTTTAGTTCTAGAAGGTTTTTTTTTTATGAATGTAACCATATACAACTGGTTTTATTCACACGGATTGACTGAACAACTCGGTAAAACAAAAGCTTACAACAATTGGTACACTGGGGAAAAACAACGTAACACATCTTCGATGTTATCAGCAGCATCAGTAGGCAGATTTCATGTACCAGAGTATGATAAAATGTTAGTTAAAAACAAAAAAGGGAGCTTCTAATTTCTTCTACGCATCTTACGGGTAAAGTTAATAAATAATAAAAAAAAAGTCGCGAAATTATTCAGTTCTACAAATATGACAAAGGGAAGTGCAGATGTTTTTGATAGGACAAGACGACGAAGTGAAAAAGCACGCGATGACGCGTGAGATACTCTATGACGTTTCGGATCTTGTATCAATAAATAGTTTTATCTTATATATAACATGAACAAAAGAGAAGCTTATTATCCAAACGATGCACTCTCGTCCTTTATAAAGAACGTCGCACTAGATTTACCGACGGAGAAGCTACTAGTCAATCTTCGTTAAAAATAGGCCGAGGTATTATCGAAGAAAGGAAGGAGAAAAAAAACGAGTAAAAAGTGCGACCGTTACATTTGTGGAAAACATAAAGTGGTATTATTATGCTCTGCTTGCACGCCCGATTCCGATATGAATGTAAATTAAATGAAAATATGCGTGTATACGTATTATTCCACAAGTAGATTCCGTTCGCTATCTCGGTTATGGATAAACGTTTGGCACGATCGTATGAAAAATACGAGAAGATCTATAGATAGCTATAGACAGCTGTTGTTTAGAACGAAAAGCCTAAACCTGGCCGTAAAGCGGAATATACCTATTTATCGATTATCGTTCCAGTATTGTGGGTTAGAACTACACGGAACAACCAGCCGAAATAACCTTCGCAGAATGCCGACAACAGCAGTCCATAATTCTACACGTATATCTGCGCCTTATTATGCATAGAAAGTCACATTGCACGCGCACTTGAACGTTTCATACGTAAATGATGTCTATATAGAAGAATATCGAAGGGGTTCTATGAGAAACTTCAGTTCAAACAAAATCCACCAGTACATCGAATGTTTATTATCAATTTTCCAGCGCCAGATCTAGTAAACGATTGAAAAAAAAGAAAAATTAGTGCCGCAATGCAATTACTCGAGCGGGCTGAGCCTCAGTGAATTCTTATGTACTGCTAGGGAACAAGAATTAAAAAATAAATGAACAGTTTTCTTCTTGAAGACCCAAATTAGACAATTCGTCGGAATTGTCGGATTAATATACATTTTCATTTCTATTTCACTCCATTTCATTCTTGACTTTTTTTTTTTTTTTTTTTTTTTTTTGTTATGATCGATATGGTTTTATGACAGGGAACTGTCGGTAGAATATATATATATATATATATATATATATATATATATATATATATAATAATTTTACGTATGTATAATAAGTATAATAAACAATAATTCGTTAACGCCCCTCGTTGTTTATACCAATTTGACTATGAGGAAAAATACCAGTCGCCACAAAATTTCATCATACCATTAAGTTAACGAACAACGGAACAACAAAGATAATAATAATAATAATAATATGAAAATTTTATATATTTATTCAAAGATAAAAACGAGCATCGCTCTCATTCGGAGATTCTATTCAACAAATTCCTGTTAACAATAAACAATCGAATCTTTTATTACCATCTGAACAAAAAACGAATAATTTCTCGTCGAGTCTGGAAAATAATAATTCTCTCTCGATCTAAAAATATTAGCATTTACATAAGAATATAATGTAATCTGTGTGTGTGTGTGTAACGCGCAGTTGAATATTTTTGTCGTTTTCCTGTCAATTGTATAGAATCGACATCCTCTTGAAAATCGTACGTCAAACGTAATTGAGGAAACCCAATCTATCTTTATGTATTTACGCAATTGTATATGTTTTTTCATTTTTTCCCGTCAATTGTATATAGTCCGCATCCTGTTTAAAATCATACGTCGAATGTAAATCTTCATTTGACGAAACTTGTAACTACATAAAGAATTCATCGTCGCATTGTTGTTGACGAGAATAATTTCAATTTTTCTATTCTTCTATCGTCTAATCTTCTTTTATTTATTTTTTTTATGTTTTTTTTTTTTTATTTTTTGTTTTTATTTTAACGCGCCATGTGCCGTGATTAAAAACTTGATTTTTGTCAATTTTTTCATGGTATCCACGAGAATAATGCGATATTTCTAACTAAACGTACTTAGAACAATTTTCTATCTAATCTAAATAACTTTAACATAAAAAATGTAATTTACAATAGAAATAGGAGGGAAATAATCATTTTCCTAGATTTAAAATTAACATTATCAACCGAAAAATCGATATCGAAGAAGGAGTAGAAGAATTATTTCATAATAATATACACATAACAAGGGGTTCATAAAGTTAAATTATACCTTAACAGTTAAATAGTGTGACTAAATCTAGACAAATGTTAGGCTACTGGAAAAAAAACAAACGAAAAACCCGCGAGGAAATAAAGAAAATACGTTAAAAATAAAACAGAAATACACGTGATATACACATATATGCACACACACGTATGAACACATACTGTATTAACTACATAAAAGAAATAATTGACGTAGACACGGAATTAAATGAATTAACTATGCTTAATTCTACGATGTTTGTAATAACGTACAGGCTTAGCATATCGTAATCACCTATGAAATTAATTAATCTATTATAAAACTTTTTCGTCGATATATATATATATATATATATATATATATATATATATATCGAGAAAACATAAACAAACGAACATATATTATTAGTACCTAAAGATTTATTTCACCTGAAAATGAATAAATTAGCCAATTTAAGAAGTCTTATATAGCAAAAATAATTTTAACAGACAGTGTTAAAATAAGCAAAAACAAAAACATAATAAAACAAATAGCAATCAATAATAAATATCCAGTGACCAAAGAAAAGATGAACGGGTTTGTTGTTTTCGGAATAACTCAATAATTAATCGACCAAAATTTTTGAATGAAATTTTATTTAAAAATAGCAAAACGAGAGATTAGCTTAAAATCATTCGTGGACACACAATATCGTTCAGATGTCTACCGCTTCTCGGGTGATCCTTTGATAAATTTTAATGTGTGTTTATATAAATATTTTTATAAATGAGACATTTCATATACACAAATTTTTTTTAACATTAAAAGTTCATGTCCGACATGGTGGACATTGTGACAGAAAGGATGAACCCAATTATAATTTTTGTTACAAGCGTTTATTACAGCAACAGCAAACATATATTTACAAAGTAAAACATTGTAAATTAAGAAAGTAAATAATTGGAGCATACTGGCCCCAGCTCCGTTACAACAGTAATATGTGATATACACATACAAATAATACTATATTACACCAAGAAGTGTACCAAAAAATAATGTGATTATGGTAAAAAATGTGAATTAAAAAATAAGTAATTTTAAGTTATATATAAATTTTGAATTAAATGGATGATCTAATGCATTAAAATAAGATAAAATATTATGCAGAATGAATCACAACAAATAATGTTTCAGTCTGCAGTGCTTATATGTAGTGTACATTTGCTGTAGTTGCTTGGAATCGTATCTACCAATGACATTGACCAGTTTATTTGGATGTAGGGTATAATAAAAAACTTTCGAGTGAGGAAAAGAATATAATTTTTCAGAAATGGCAGTCGATATTCGTTGTGCATGTTTGTAATTTTTATGTAAGCAGAAACGTTAAGAATAATCCTAAAAGCACCGTTTCTTTATTAACTGTAAGTTATTAAAATTAGTATCGGAAATATGGCGCACCCAGCGGGACAGGAATATGTAATAATTTGTCGAATAAGAGTTTTATAAAGGATTAATTTGTTTTCCAGATTTAGAAATGATTTCGTACAAAAGAGGTGGGTGAATTTTACTAATTGCTTTATTGACCCTAATGTTGAGATATAATTCATGTGATCAGCAAATGTCAATCGCTTATCTAGGATTATACCTACATAACGAATGTTCTTGGATCAAGCAATGTGTTTTCACCTTCAACAGTAACATTTGATGGCAGTACTGGCTGCCTGCGCGTAAAAAATACCACTTCGGTCTTAGACGGATTGATGGTAATTTTCCAATTTTTAAAGTATCACAATAAACGTGAAATGCCTATTTGTAGACGATTATGTATGGGATGGTCTAAATGAGTTGCAGAATAATGTAGTATCATCGACGTTTAGAGCAAGTTCCACGAATGGTAAATTTGGAATATCATGTAAATAAAATGTTCTTATTCAACATTGTTGGAGAACCATGGTATATTTGCAATACCGACCTGCACAAGAATCTCCAGATGCTTGATGTAAAAAAAAAAAGAAAACAAAAACAGAATACACAGTAGTAGATATATACAGCGACTTCAGCAATATGTTAATCGACTGGCTGTATCGATCAGCTTATTTATAGCATCCTGTAAGGAATCTTCACCAAGACTGATATGAGGAACCGATATAAATATTGCAAGGTCATCGGCATAAACAACACATTTGACTGGTGGAGCAATCTCATTTACAATATCATTAAAGGCTATATTAAATAATGTAGGACTTAAAACTGACCTTTGAGGAAGCCCTGTGGACAGGTTATAAAACGATGACATCGTATCGTTTAATCTAACGCGAAATTGACGCTCAGTTAGGAAGTTCTGAATGAAGATAGCAAGACGTCCGCGAATATTCCAGTTTTGAAGGGTAATTAAAACCTTGTAGACAGGAATCCGGTCGAAGGCCTTTACCAAATCAAATAAGACGGCTAAAATGTGGTGTTTATTAATGAAGGAAGTTTGTATATAACTCTTTAGGAGCATGAGTTGGTCGACTGTGTACGCGATTGTTCCGAAATTATTGTAATTATCATCTACATCTTCTTAATATATCAGAAGTTCCGTTATGTATCAGCCTGCAACGTTATTCTGTCATGTTCAACATATACCAACAGTATCCTCAATACAGTCTACAAATAACATACTATGTCCTTTCATCTTCGTTGCAGCTACACTCCTGCACGACAACATTTCTACGCTGTCCATACTCGTTCTGTTCCTGCAAGATACCGGACTACATCGCTTAATTTAATATTTATTTACCTCAAACTAATAAGTTGACGTATACGGCACATTATTTTAAATAATAATAATAAACTATTCGATTTGATCGTAACGATAATTATAATGATTATTATGATTTTATAGAAAATATTACGTTTCCGTTCGGATTTTTTGGTGGTTTTTTCGGATTTAAAAAAAGGAAAATTTAACAAATTATTTTCGTCTACATACCTTTACATCTTCCGCGGTGTTTAACGCTTAACGGGCTATTTTGTGAGCATTGAACTTTGATTAACGCGCACCGATTTGGATAAGTTTTATTATCAGTACCGCACACTTTACGTCGTACGTGCGAATTTTTCGTTTCACATTGTTGCAAACGAGTCTGACAATCGACCTGCCGAAAAAAGTGATCAATGAATAAAACACTAAAATAAAGAAAAACAATCATCAATTATCTCGATCTGACCGACGAAATATTCAGTCGGCGATTTTTTATCGAGCTAGTGACGTTAAACGCAGCGATTTAATCTTCGCAAAAATTATTTCGTGAAAAATACGGGAGCATATTTCAGCATCGGAGAGAGACGTGTAATATTTAAATCTTTAATAATGTTTCAAGAACGAGAAAGTATATATATATATATATATATATATATATATATATATATATATATATATATATATATATATATATATATATATATATGATATATGTATATATATATAACGAGAATCCTTGTACTTCATATATTATTAAATTTATACGTATATAAGGAAATAGTTTATTTTATATTAATTAAATGAAATAATAAAAAACTATTATATATTTATTAATTATTAGCGAATCGGTTATATAAAAATAATAATTTACTGGAATATGAAAACTAATAACCAGATTTGTAGTGTAACTCACTAACCATGCTTTTCTTCTTTTTTTATTCTGACACAACCGACTTGAGTGAAAGCTAAGTCACAACTGAACTGAAATAACTAAACTAAACTGAACTAAAAATGAACAACCAACCAACTTTTTAATATTTTTCTTGAGCTTTGTTAAACAAAAATTCCTCGACTGGCTCTTCATTATTAAATGGCTAAATTAATTTTACTGGTTGTATTCTTACTAACTAAAATTAACTGGTCAAACTAATTTACTGTTTTTTTTAGTTGATTAACTTTTTTTTTTTTTGTATACCGACTCATCGGTCATTGACGCAATGGATAATAATTCTATTCTCTGTTTGAGTAACGGCACATCTCAATAGATGAATCCGCTTGGTTACATATTCTTAGTTGTTACACAAATTTACTTACTTATTATTATTACTATTATTATCATTATCGTTATTATTAAATTATAAGTGCATCTCGGCATTGTTTCTTTTTTAGTCTTCTGGACGGATTATCAGGAAGTCCAGTGGTAGACGTACGCGATATTAATGGGTTCAAATTTTTGTCGAATGCACTGTGCATTTTGTTGTACCGCTGCTTATATACCGCGACCACCGTAGGAACATCCTGATCATTGTGAATTTTACTGTTGCGAACATAGTATGGCGCATCGGTCATTATCCTCACTATCTTCGATTGAAGCGACTGTATTTTTTCAAGATGCGTTTTAGCGACTGATCCATATATTTCTAGGCCGTATGTCCAAATAGGAGCTATAATGGTTTTGCATAGCATAACTTTGTTTACGAGACTCAGATTTTCTTCCCATCAGTGGATCTTAATAGTAATTTTAGTTTTTTCCTAGTATTGATTACATGTAAGTTCCACGTTAGGCGCCTGTCGATTGTTATTCCAAAGTATTTTACCGCCTTTACTTGCGGTATTGTACAATTACTATAATTTAGTGAGGGGGGACATGTTTCCCGTTTAGTTGTAAATGTGATGTGCGATGATTTCTGATCATTAATTACTATTCTCCATTTAAGGGACCATTTCTGGAGTAATGATAAATGGTGTTGAATAAATATTGACGCTTCATGAGGATCAACATGACTAAGTATTGCAATGTCATCTGCAAATGTAGCTTGCAAGGTAAACATTGTGGTTGGTATGTCGGCCGTGTATATATATTATACAGAACTGGGCAGATTACCTTGAGGTACTGACGCTAATATCCGCCGTTGGCTCGACATAACGCCATTTATTTTAACCCGAAAAGATCTATCACTTATGTAAGATCTCAAAAGATAATACATTTCAATAGGAAACATTTCGTATGCTTTGGCTACATCAAGGAATACTGCTTAGCAGAACATTTCACGCTGTAACACAGACTCAATTGCGTCAACGATTCTATGGCATTGATGGGTGACCGAATGTTTTGGTCTAAATCCGAACTGACAGTTTGGAACATATAAATTTGTCATGCTACGAAGGAGCGGTTGAATTATTTTTTCAAATATTTTTCCACATGTATTCAATAAACTTCTGTAATTGGCTTCCCATGCTTGTGGACAAGTATAATTATCGATTTTTTCCATCTGCTTGGAAAGTACGATAATCGTAACATAGAATATAAGGGTAACAGAAGTACCTTTTTTTTGGTAGATGTTTCAAGATATTATTCGTAATTCCGTCTTCTCCTGGGGCCTTGTTGTTTTTTAAACCTTGGATACGTACACGTAGCTTGTTTGGTGTAATATATATATATATATATATATATATATATATATATATATATATATATAGTTCCGATAGTAATAAATGATACTGCTATTTCGTTGTATAACTTTCTCTGTGTGCTGTTGGTTCTCCATGCTGCTGGGTCGAAATATGTTTTCAAGGTAGTCAGCAAAGTCGTTAGCCTTTTCCTCATTAGTTTTGGCCCAGGTTGTATCGGGTCTCCCCTAATATGATTGGACGAATCACGTTTCTTTGTTAAAATTTTCGTTGCTTTCCAAATTGAACTGTCAGCATTGTTTAGTGTTGATAGGTAATGATTAAAACGATTATTATTGTAATGTAAAATTGCTAATTGTCTGCAAAGTGTCCTGCATATTTGATAATTAGACGGATATCTGTGACGCTGCCAATTTTTGCGCGCTTTTCTTCTTTTGTTGATTAATTTACGTACCTCAATAGGTAATATATCGCAATTATCGTCAGTCCAGCTTTGCAGGCCGCGTTGATTATTTACAGCAATTCTGAATAATATCTGTTACATAATCGACCGCTGTATCAACATCAAGCGGCGATTTTAATTTTATATTTAAGTGCACGTGTTTTTCTACTATATTTTCAAATTTATTCCAATTGGTAGATTGGTTTGTTAATCGATTGTACATTCTACTGTATAGCGGAATTGTGTCTACAATTTGTAATACCGGTACGTGATCGGATGACAAGTCTCTGTAATAGTGGAACAGTTTTTGTACAAATTCTTAATTCCTTTGCTGAAATAAAAATCCAGTTGATTAACTAAAATTAATTTTACTGGTTGTATTTTGATTAACTAAAATTAACTATTATTATTGTATAACAATAGTTTGTCCACTACAAATCCAGTCTGGTTTAACTATAATAATAATATATTTTACTTTAATTAAACAAATAATTATATATATATTTTTTATTATATTGATTAAACTAAATATTATTTTTCATTTCCCAATTTAATCAATTTAAATTATAATGACGTGAACATACGACGATCGTCGTTATATATATATATATATATATATATATATATATATATATATATATATATATATATATATATATTACGACGATCATCGTATGTTCACGTTATAATAAATCTAAATTTATTATATTGAAGGTGGAAAACTAATATTTAATTTAATTAATATAATAAAACAAAATATATATATATAATTATTTATTTAATTAAAGTAAAATATATTAAAATTATTATAATATAATCAAACCGGATTTGTAGTTGATAAACTATTATTATAAAATAGTTAAAATTAATTTTAGTTAGTCAATGGAAAAAAAAAAACAGTAAATTAGTTTGACCAAATAAATCTAGCCAGTAAAAATAAATTACAGCCAGTAAATAATGTAAGAAAAATGTATAAAAAGGGATGGTTGTTCATTTTGAAGATGAGTTCGAGTTTTTTCACTTACATAGTTCAGTCGTTAATTTCCTGATCAAGATGGTTAAAATGAAATGAAGAAGGATAGCCAGGCAACTATTACAAAACCGGTCGGGTTAGTTATTTATTATTTTCAAGTAAATTAAATTATTATTTTTTATAACTAATTCATTAATAAATATATATATTAATTATTTTAAAATATAAAGTAAAATATTTCTGTATAATAAATATATAATAGTTTTTAATAAAAATATAATTAAATTTTTCTTTATAGTTTAAATAATAATAATAATAGTATATACGGGGTATCTTGTATAATTACGAGGTATCATGTATAATTTTATTAATTATTTTGAAATATAAAGTAAAATATTTCTATATAATAAATATATAATAATTTTTTTTTTTAATAAAAGTATAATAAAATTGTTCTTTATAAATACTTTATTTTTTTTATAATAATAATAATAATAGTATATACGAGGTATCTTGTATAATTACGAGGTATCGTGTAATATATATATATATATATATATATATTGTGAAACACCTCTTAACGGACACCCCTCTGTATCGAACACTCCTCTTAACAGACACATTTTTCAGGTTCCGTTGTAGAAAGTGTGACTTCCCCCCTCTATAACGAATATCCGCTAAAACGGATGCGGATTTCGATTACCGCAGTTCTTTAAAGGGCAAACACATGTAGACTTGTTCGTGGATAAAAATTATCGTAAATTTGTCAAAGCTCAGCAGAATTAATAATAAGCGGGTATACGTTTGTGTATGAACAATGTCGGATGAAAAGAAGAAACCGTTGGCGATAAGCCTCGAAATCAAGATACGTTTTAAAGTAATCAAGATCGATTTATCGGTAGTAGATTATAAAGCGAATGAAAAGGCACGGATGACACCGTCCATCATGACGGAATGTGGTTACATGAATTGGGCAATCAAATGGAAACACGAAGCCAGAAGAATTTTATTATTTCTAGACACGCTACGTCCATCCAAACATCGATAACCGTTCTTGCTTTCCCTCGCACCAACATCACTTCTACATCACAACCGATGGATCAAGGTGTGATTGAAACTTTCAAAGTAATTTACTGTGAGTTTAAATCGCAACATATTATTGCAAATATAGAATGTCATATTCAAGATTTGTCCGATCAAATTGACGTTTTAAAGGCTGTTTTGTGGATGAAAACAACACTGGAACAAATATCTCCTACGACGATTAGGAACTGCTTTGTGAAGGCTGGTTTCCCAGGGAGTACACCAGTGAGAGGAAGAGAAGACAATGAATTGACTGTCTTAAACTGTTGACTGAACCCGTGAGACTCCTTCCATCGGGGTCGATTTTACCCGATGACTTCTGTTAAATTGATGAGAACTTAACACACCAGAAGACATAGCTGACCTAAACGTGATTCAAGCAGAAAAAAAACACAATTTCCGTCGAAGACGATAAACCACATCAAAGTGATGTTGAAGAAGAACAGCTCTTCATCAAGTTGGAAACTTACTCGAAAGATCTGCACGAACGTACTTGACTTCGCGAGTTTTATTCGCGAAAAGGTTACGAACTTTGACATGCGAGCTGATCATAAATCACGAACTGGAAATGGTGAAATCCAAATTGAAAAAACAAACAAAAATTAGTTATTTAAAAAAAAAATTATACAGGTCTCCTACATGCATAATTACGTAATTACAACACGCTATATGTATAAATAAATATACGCTTCAAATTAAGTACATTGTTGTATATTACGATTTATTTTTAGTAGATTTTCAAGTAAAATTTTCTTTATAAACATTATTTATACTTTCATTATATACCTACTAAAACATAATTGCAGGCGCTGCGAATTTTTTTAATACCTCAGGTCTTTCAAATCTCGTGGACGTACTCCATAAATGTATTCGGCAAACAAAAATCTCGAAAAGCCGAAGAGTTACACGTCGCACCATTTTGTTGAAACAATGTAAGGTAGCCCGGATAACGACGACGACGAAGTGAGGGAAGCAAAAACGAGTTTATCATCTCGATGTAGCACGTTCTGTTAACATCACCAGTGAACAAATAAGGCCTCACTGTGCCCCACTATTCTCCACTACAGCCCAGAAGGTTACTCGCTCACTGTGTGACGGCTTCTGTTCGATTGAATTCGGATTAGTTTCGGACCAGAAGCGGCAGTTCTATTTATTTACGAATCCGGATAGTTGATAATGAGCTTCATCCTCTATGAGAAGATTATTTAAATCGATCTTTTCGTCTTAAATCTTTTTGAGAATCGTTTCGGTAAAACGTTTTCGATGTGCATTTAATTTCTGAGTTATTACCAGTTTATAAAGATGAAATTTCAAGTCTTCCAATAACCTCTTGACAGGTTTAAAGAAGCAGCATGACGACGAGCAGAACGTCTGTGACTCCTAATGATCTCTGCCTGAACTCGATCGATGCTTGTTGGGAAGTACGAACTGTGTTTTTTTTTCTTTTTATCCAGGTCGTTTTTTTTTTTTTATCCGTTGCTGAAGCTGTGAAGTTTTCAATTCATCTCAAAATCGAATAGCAGCGAGATGGTACATGTTTACACTGTGTAACTTCGAATTATTTTCGAAACACTAGTTGCACTGTCGTGATTGATTCACGCTGAAAATAACGTGTCACGCAACGTTCATGCCGTGATAACTGAACAAAAACGAATCTCTCGTCTGTATTGGAGCACACGGTTTACGTTATAGCAGTGTTACCAACTGCGCTATTCCAAAAAAATAAAACCATCCGTCCTCACCGGATCACCCTATATAATTTAGAAGTAAAATTAAAAAAAAAAAAATCTACGAATTTAGATCAATCAAAAGAAACAGAACCGGTTGAACGGTCCATAGGAAGAAAAAGCTTACACGAAGAAACTCTACCGGCGGAAAGGTAAAGGAAAAGTTTATTGTTTTCACCTAATAGTCCATAGATGACGCACTAAATTTAAACAGAAGAAGATGAAATACTGAGCTTTCAGCTCGGTACTTTCATTAGGACTAACTTATATTATATATAGCAAGAATGTATTTATTAGGAATAATGATCGTGGCTGATTTATGATGAAAATAATAATAATAATACTAATAGCTACGATAAATAAATTTCGAGATAATAATTATATTTTTTTCTTCGAAACAAATCCACGAAAATTAAATATATACCGATCAATTGTTAATCGTTGTTATCACGCTATTTTCACGTATTCGTATATATATGAATATATATATATATATATTCATATATATATATATATATGAATATATATATATATGAATATATATATGAATATATATATATGAATATATATCGCGTCTACTTGTTTTTATAATAATAATAAATAAGATGGAGCGCCGACGTCTAGCCGTTATCGATAATTTCTTATCGACTCCGGACAGTCGAGAGACCTTATCACCTCGACATTGGAAGACCGTCTCCTTTTCTATGGGGTGTTCATAATAACTTACACGGGGTTCGGCGTTAGTATTAGCAGTAGTAGTGGAAGTAGTTAGTAGTAATAGTGATAGTAGCAGAATGAACCGAAAGAAATAGTAATTAAGTACAAGAAGTTAAAAAGTGATTTAAAAGCTACCTAAAAGTGATCGGGATAGATGATACCGATGAATATAGGAATATCACGAGGAAGTTTGCAGATGATATTGTAATAACGACAGTAGATAAAAATGCGAAAATATTTCAAAAAGGTACGTGAATCGTGATCTGATGGAAGTAAGTAAATGGGCACACGACACCGTAATCTCTTACAGTTAGTACGAATAACGTGAAATATACGACCATTACGCGACACCTAGAATTTATATAAACCTAAAACAAAATAAAGCGCACGAACGAACCTGCTCGTCATACGATAGCGATTATCGAATGTTCGAATAAAGCATGTAATACATTAGAAATGGTAGATGAGCACAGACGTCCGGGAGATAATAATTGGATAATCGCCTCGAGATGGCGTATACAGAGACAATAGATGTTCGCTCTATATAATACCAACTTTCTATACACTACGTAATTATGTAAGTCAGAAATCAATTCGACTGACGTACGTTGCATTAGTGTAGTGTCTAGATTAAAGATACGGAATAGAAACTCGGGATGGTTAGCGCTAAAGTCTTATATATATGGAAAACGTAAATAAGAAGGAGCTTGAATTGAATAAGTAATTGTAAAGATGTACACGAAGAAAGTAAATTGAACTAGTACGGGAACACAATGTATGGATGGTCTTTATCAGTTTAGAAAAATTTGAAATAATTTCTCAGTGAAAAAGAAACATGTATTAGAAAATATACGGATGAAATATGTGTTAAGAAAAATACCGAAATATAGATTGGTCGTAATGAGAACGAAATATATACACAATTATAAAAATACTAGAAACAAAATACCGAAAAGTACATTGGAAAAACAAAAAGCATATGGGAACTGAGAATTGAAACAACGGATGCAAAATGAAGAAAATGTAAAGAGTATAATTTAAAGAGAAAAAAATAATATCATAGATAATCCAGCGAATAGATAACGAACAGTAGTTGAACAAATGATAATAATGATAAGGTGAATAGAAATGGAGATGCGAGATGCTAAATGAATAACTCCAACGGTGCCTATTACTATTGACGGAAGTAATTCAAATAAGACATGTAAACAATAATATTATGAGAAATTGAGAGTGTAATTGAGAGTGAAGATGTGTACATACAAATTATGTGGAAGTGTGAATGTGTGTAGTATGCTATACGTATTATCGTATACCGGTGTTTTCATGTATTATCGATTATATAAATGTACAATTTACGTATATATATATATATATATATATATATACGTATGAAAAAAATTGCAATAAAATATGAAAAGGGAATATAAATATCTAGAAATAATCATTGACGAAAACTTGAGATGGAACAAACATACAGCCTTTGTAGAAAACTATATCACCTTTACTGAACACTCGCAGAAATTATGTAAATAAGGAGACACTTATTCAGTCATACATGAAATTGTAACAAAAAAATAGGTAATTTTATACAGTGTGTTTATTAGAACAACGTCGCTTTTTCGGATTGCGCAATATGTGAATATTATTAGAATTGAGACACTTCATGGTCAATCAGAAAATATACAATTTCGTTCATATGAAGATATCACGTACCGTATAATAGACATTGTGATTGAAAGGGTTAAGATAGTCTACTACTATGCATTAATAGATTCCAGGCTGAAATATGGAGTAGAAGCGTGGTATGTGGCACAAGTAAATCTTATATAATAAACATAAAATCGATTAAAAAATATATATGTATATGTTCGAGTTTAATAGCGGGACTTTTTACACTGGACGAATTAATACGGTAAGAAAATGTTTCGGATATAAGGGGATTGTGTTTAATATGCGGATAAAAAGATATTTAAGAAATATAACTTGAGAAAAGCGCTAAAATCTAAGACTGATGATAAATTTATAATAAATATAACACCCGAGTATGTAATAAACGAGAAAAAAAAACACAGCTATATTAAAAGAAAAACTTAAAAAACAATGAAAATTTAAATTAAACACAAAAATAATCGTAGAATGTAAAAAAGCTGGGATATCGAGGGAGATACGGCAGGCAATAAATAAAAATGAGATGGTGCAAATAATGCCAGGGAAATTGTTCTAAAAATGAACGAGGCCAATAAATGGCTTTTTAGAATGAGTGAAATACTATATTCAGTAAGTAAATTGTTAAAATATTTCTATATGTATATATATGTACGTGTATGAATATGAATTAATTAGTACGATACCTGTGGACGAGCGAAAACTTAATGAAATGAGGAAAACTATAATTATAGGCGTGTAAATTTTGTATCAGAACATATGTAGATAAATGCGAACTTATTCACGCGAACATATATAAATAATATCTCTTGTGCGAATGTTAGTTACGTGCGTGGAAAGGTATGTTAAGGTGTTACCCTATATATATTTAATTTTTGGTTTTTGCATTTGGTATGTACGTGCGTGTGCGATGTATGCCGCCGAATTATAGAGTCGTCGATATGTGTATGCTGAACTTATAGGTAGTAATGTTACGCATTGACTGTGTAATTATAAAAAATTATTCAAATATATTAATTCTTTTTTTTTAAGAAGTAGTAGTAGTAGTGTAGTAGTAGTAGTAGTGGTGGTAGTAGTACGTTAATATGTATATATATATATATATATATATATATATATATACATTTGACCCATGACAAAGAGGTGAGAAGGTGAAGCAGTTTTGCGTAACGATTAACGATGATACATTGTAACAATTTCGGTAAATACGTTAATAATACTTATTTTTCTTTATCAAGGCAGATCATTTTACGATCTATTAAAATTAATTAAGTAAAATTAACCACGATAATATGAAACGTATGTTAAAACTCCACCATAATTATTATACATGTATATATGTATATGTATGAACGCAATTAGGTATGTGTGTATTCACTATATATGTATGTACATAATATATATTTGTTCTTACAGATAACTTTCAAATTATAAAAAAAAAACTCTAGAGAACAGTACGAATAATTGAATTAACAAATCAGTTTGTTACCTCTATTATCATTATCATTATCAATATTATTATTATTATTATTATTTTTATTATTACTAAAGATATTGTAAATTTGTATTGGCTCCTTTTTTTTATCGTATTTACTAACAATTACCAAAAGCGATCATGTCCGTATATTTTTTGGATTATCTTAATTAATATTGTCTGTTTATAATCTATTAACCCGTTATTATTAAATATACTATCTGAAATATACAATTTAAGTTCTAATTAAAATTTATTTTTATTGTTTTCTTGCAGGTTTTTTCTTCTAATTTTTTCCTGTACTTAAAAGTTTAAAACTTTAAATTTTAAATTTTTTAAATTTCAATTTTATCACATATACATTAGATGTCGTTGTACATTAATAAGTTAACTGTTAAGGTGTATATATATATATATATATATATATATATATGAGGTACTTAACATTCTTCTTTATTGAATTATTCATGTATTCATGATTTTGTTTATATGTTTTATAAATATATATATATATATATATATTTTTAATGAAAAAAAAAAAATACAATTATTATTGATGCCAATATATTAATTGTCTTTGAAACAGTTCAAGGAGGAAATACATATATATGTATTTTAATGCATATATGTTGTTTAAAATATTTATGGGGGCTCGGGATGAGCCTCCACTCACGCTGCGGAATCAAGAGATATAAACTGAATAAATTCAAGAAATTTAAACTGCTGGTGCCCCCTGGAAACGTCACCAATTTTTATGGCGGCCAATCATCCCATACCCGGTCAAAAATGATACGGCCCTTTTCAGGGCCACCTTCACCACTACAAACAGTGATTAAGCCAAAATCTTTTAGGATAATGTCCATAAATATAGAAGTTCTAACAACTACAAAGGAATATATATCGGCTGATTTAACTACACGTGAAAACATTGACATACTTCTACTTCAAGAAACACATTGCGCTGAGACAAACCGGAAGCCCGAAGTATATGGCATGAAACTGGCAATTGACAGACCACATGAAAAATATGGTAGCACAATTCTAGTAAAACATGATATCGATGTTATTAAAACAACAAAAACTGTTGCTGATAATATAGAAATTTTATCTATTGATACAAGCAAGTGTACAGTGACATCTGTGTACAAACCGCCGAACACTGTATTTAACTATCCAAACGTCATACAAAAAAACTGAGATTATTATTGGAGATTTTAACAGCCACAGCGTCAATTGGGGATATGCTGCAAATGATTCGAACGGTGATCTCGTAGAAGATTGGGCAGAGAGACATAAGTTAAATTTGGTGTTCGACTCAAAATTTCCCGCATCCTTTAACAGCGGTAGATGGAAACGTGGTTATAATCCAGATGATATATATTTGTCACCGAAAACATCATAAATTTGTGGCACTAAACAAGTTTCTGATCCAGTTCCGCACACACAACACAGGCCAATAATATGTGAAATGCATGCAGTTGTCAAATCGACCCGTACTAATGATACAAAGTTACGGTACAACTTTAGAAAAGCGAATTGGACTAACTTTACAAACGAACTTGATATGACGGTGATAAACATACCTGCAGTGGCCGAAGAATATGAAACCTTTGTTGCAGCAGTAAGAAAAGTACGTAAAACATATATTCCGGGTATGAAAAAAAGATATCCAAAATCAATATGAAGTTTATATAAAGAAATTTAATTTAAATCCCTTCGACGAACAAACAACAAGAATAGGTTTCGAAATTTCCGAAAAGATAGCAAACGAAAGGTGTAAAAATTGGCAGGACCTGTTAGAAAATCTTGACCTTAGCAAAGATAGCCGCAAGGCGTGGCAGCTAATGAAGAAACTAAACGGCGATAGCATACGACAAAATATTATTGCAATTCTTTTTAATATTTATACTAATGATCAACCGATAGGAATCGATACAAAACACTTTCTGCATGCGGATGATCTAGTAGTAACAGCTCAAAATAACACATTTGAACAAGTCGAAGAAATTTTAAATAAAATGATCATGGAATTGGATGAGTACTATAAAAAAAATCAGCTGCAACTGAATCTAATGAAAACTCAAACCTGCGCTTTCCATTTTCGAAATAGGGCAGCAAAACGCAAGCTAAGCATAAAATGGCGTGGCACAAAACTAAAACACATTGATAATCCTAAATATCTAGGTATCTTACTTGATAGATCATTGACATTCAAGCACTGTGAAGCCACACAGATAGAAGTGATGACAAGAACGAACTTGATTCAAAAATTGATCGCTAATATGGGGAGCTAAACTGCATCTATTACGAACATCGGCCTTGTCCCTTTGTTACTCTGTAGGAGAGTATGCATGCCCAGTTTGGAGCCGTTCCGTACATGCGAAGAAAGTTAACGTTGCTTTAAATGAAGCATGCAGAACAGTAACTGGCTGTTTAAGATCAACGCCTCTACCCAAATTATATGAACTTGCTGGCATAGCACCACCAGAAATTAGAAGACACGTGGCAGCGAAGAAGGAAAGATGGAAGACAATTCATAATAAGCGCCACCCATTACACTGTTATAGGAGAGTATCCAAAAGCCGATTAAAATCCAGACGCAGCTTCCTTGGAACAGTGGAAGAACTAAAAAATACAGACCACGCAGAAAGACTCCAAATGTGGAAAGCTGACAACAACCAGGCAGCAACAACAACAACGTATATTTCAACATAATTTACAGTGAATAGTCAAAAACCAAACATTTTAAATAATAATTACGTAACGCCCAGGATCGCTCGCCGTACAACAGAAATAATACAAAGACCCGTAAAGAAGTAATTATATTTATAATGACAGCAAAAAATAATTAAAAAAAAAAACAAAAAAAACTGTACAACAAAAAATAAAAAGTTAAGATAATAATAATAAAACAAAAGAAGACACACGTTTGACATTAAATAAATAAAGAAAGAATATTAATTCATAAAATAGGCGCCACGAAACGTTACACGTGAGACGTTACAACAGGTTATGCTTGAGCCTCCTATGTTTATATTTACTATATATAAATTGGAGTTAATCGTAATTACCAATGGTAGAAATTAAACTATTATCGTGGACTAGTCATCGCAGAACTTACGCGTTAAATTTAAGATATGGTTCTTAATATAAGGCAAGTTTAAGGTAGCATGCGTGTCAACGATTTTGTAGTATCTAGGGACATTTTCAGAGAAACCTGTTTTGAAATACTTGTAATTTGTTAAAATTTGTATTTGAAATAAAACTCCAAGCTGGACAACAGTACGTCATTACGGGACGTATAAGTGTTTTATACAGAATTAACTTATTATTAACATTAATAAATGACTTTCTGTTGATTAGTGGATATATGGCAGATATACTCCTGCTAGCTTTCAAGGTAGTATGACTGACATGTTCAGAAAAATGTAGTCTGTTATCCAAGACTACCCTGAGGTATCGAACATGTTTAGACCAACTCACAATGGTAGAGTTGACCTAACTTCAGTAGGTAATGTGGGACACCTGCGGATGAAAAATATAGCCTCCGTTTTATCACAATTAATATCAATTTGTCATTTTTTATAATAACGCAAGACACGATTTATTCCTGACTGTAACTTATTAGTAATTGCTTTAGGTATATAAGTACAGAGGAGAGCTGCATCGTCTGCATAAAGAGCAGTCTGAATATCAGATAGATTTGGGAAATCAGATAAGAACAAAGTAAACAGAAATGGAGGGACCCTCGCTGAGCACGTTTTCATAGTAGACCTTGAATCATTGATGGTAACGTAAAATAGTCTGCTTGCTAAATAGCTGCTAATAATGTTGATTACATAACAAGGAAACTGATATTTTATCATAGAATCACTTCCAGCAGGTTGTCACCTGAATTATTCATCCTGGAGAACACTAAATATATTACGAAGTTGAACCGCGCGGACGAAATACAATCTATTTAAATGGGGTTTGGCAGAAGATGATCAATGTCAATGTGGTGAAAGGCAAGATGGGAACCATTTATTCAATTGTAAATTAATTGGAGCATTTGATCCGTCAAAACTTTATAGTGATTTCGGAGAAGACACATTAAAATTTATAGATTATTGGAAAAATATTGCTATATAAATCGACCGGATACGCGAAAAAAAAAAACTTATTCCAAGATGATCGAGACTAGCGTAATGTATATTATATATATATATATATACACACACATATATATATATATATATATATATATATATATATATATATATATATATATATATATCCGGCAAAGTTGATCTTTCGTTCGTATTGACAGATGCAATACTGTAGTTAATAAACTTTGTTTAATAGTTGATTTTTTAAACTTAAAATTTGAAGTTAAAAAATCGCATATAATTTTTGCGTTATTCTACATATGAACAAATGATATATATAATAATATTAAGCTTAATAATTTTAACATTATCCCTGTCAGTTCCATTAAAAATATCTGTCTTTTGTTACAATAAATTAATTTTCCATGGTTTCTTTTATGTGTTGGTTAGCCAGGTGAATATCTTGGGCGATCGGGTGGTTAGATTTTGAGAGATCGAGATTAATGCTTTGAACAACGTAAAGTGCGTCGGTAAAAATAATTATTTTTTGTAAGCGTAAGTCTCTAGCCAAATCGATAGCTAAGTTGATTGTCATTAGTTCAGCGGATAGCACTGAGAATTCGATTGGTAAAACGTATCTTACGGTGATATCTCGATGTATGACGGAACAACCCGTAGCTTGAGTTGTCTTCGATGCATCTGTATAGAATTTTTCATATGAATCAAATGATGTCATTAGTCTGTCATAGGCTCTTTGTTTTGATATCATATTTTTGTTGTGTAATGCCAATGATACGTCAATTTTTAAATTTGTTCTTTTGTTCGGTGAAATCGATGGTATTATGCGATGATCTATTTATTCTGAAAGGTTGAGGTTAAAGGTCTTGATGATATTTGTAATATGAGTTTGAAATAATCCTGTCGAGTGGGGGAGATGACGTAACATTTTTGTTTTTTGTATGTTTGTTGTATGTAATACGTATCAAGCTTCATCATTAAGTACTCTCGATGAAATTTTAGCGATCATTCATTGGCTTCAATTAATAACTAATTGTTGGACTAGTGCGAAGAACTCCAAAATCCAATCGAATAGCTGAATGATGAATCGGATCTAAAGTATGGAGAATCGATGATTTTGCCGTTCCATAAATTGGAGCACCATAATCTAAACAGGGATGTATTATTGTTTGATAAATTTTGAGTAAAACGGCTCTGTCGGCTCCAAAAATCTGTTAGATAGCTTTTTCATCAAATTTAATTTCTTGAGGGACGATTGTTTTAATTCGTTTATGTGTTGCCTCTAGGAGAGCATGTCGTCAAATGTTAGACCGAGATATATGACTGTTAGTTGTGTCTGAGGGATTGATATATTATTTGGTGTAACGACTAGGGTTTTATCACAGCTCGTTAATTTGCCGAAGTGGATGCATTTTGTTTTTGATACCGAGAATTCTAAACCGATTTGTGTCGTCCACTCGTACGCTTTATTGATTAAATTTTGTAATCTCCGAGTACCCGATTGTAGATTTTTACAACCGACACTGATTGTTAAACATCTGCGAACAGAGTAGAAGATATAGACGCAGGTACAGATGTTGTTAAATCGTTTATTGCTATAAGAAATAATGTTGGACTTAGCACTGAACCTTGTCGGACACGGCTTTGCAGCTGTTTTGAGGCTGATACGGCTCCATCGATTCGAAAGGTGCGCTCTGATAGAAAGTTTTGTCTAAAGTACATTATGTGTCCTCGAAAGCCCCATTTGTGCAAAGTTAAGATAGTTTTTTTCTTCCAAATCCGATCGAATACCTTTGTAATATCGTAGAAGATTGTTAGGGTGTGTTTACGTTTTGTAAAATTGTTTTCAATGAACGTTTATAGGTGTAGAAGGTGGTCTGCTGTTGATCGCGATAGTCGGAAGCCACATTGTGTTTCGGTGATAACAGTTTTCTGTTTTCTAGTTCCCAGATTAGTCGTTTGTTTACGATTTTTTCGAAAATTTTACATAGAACGGAAGTTAATGATATTGGTCTGAAGTTATCTAATTGTGTGGGGTTTCTGTTTGGTTTTTGTATTGGTATTATTATAGATTCTCTCCATTGCCTTGAGAAAGATCGAGTTGTCCATATGTGGTTAAACAGGTGAACTAGCTTTTCATGCATATAATCTGAAGCCTTCTTTAGGAATAGGATGTGAATATTGTCAGCACCGGTTGCCGATTCCTTCATGGAATTAACAGCGCTGATAATTTCGTTTTTCTCAATGAGGTAATTATATGTCGGATTCGTTGTTGTATCAAATTTTAATTCCTTGGATTCCATATCAATTTGCTTACAGTAGGATGCAACGCTCGTGTCAGTGTCGCTGCTGCTTTCTAGTTTACTGTTGGCTAGGCATAAGCTTTGATACAGGTCTCAGTTTGCTTTTTTGAAGTTGAATTTTGTTTCAATATTCGGTGTAGCGATGTTGATGATCAGAGGGTAATGGTCACTATCTCCCATGTCGGGGTATAGATGGTTGTCTATTAAGTGCGCGATCCGGCTTGTGCTTAGATTAAAATCAATAGTGCTCCATGTTCTATGAATGGCACTATAATATGTTGGTTCGTACGGGTTGTGTATTGTTAGGTTGAATTTATCTATTATTTCAATTAATAGTTTGCCCATTCTATTCGTTATATTTCCACCTATTTGTTCGCTATGCGAATTAAAGTCCCCTGTAAATACAAATGGTGTTGGATGGTTCGATAATAAATTTGTATAATCGCTTTCTTCAATTCTAGTATATTGGGGGATATATATTGTGCAAATTGTTATAGCTAGATTATTGTTTAAGCGTGTCGCTAAAGTCTGTAAATGATCACAGTTGAGATTTATTTCTGTATAACTAGTGTCATTTTTTATAGCTATAAGAATTCCACCGTGTGCTCTTTGCTGCTTGTTTAGACTTTTGTATATGATATTGTAATTTTGAAGGTGTATTTTTTGATTTGGGTGCAGATGCGTTTCTTGAATGCATAGTATTGTTCGGTTATATGTTGCTAAAATGATTTTAAGATCTTCCAGATGAGTAATGATACCATTACAAATCCAGTTTATAATAGATATATTTTGGGTTGTTAAATTCATGTTTTTTTAAAATTAAACATGAGTGTGTGGCTGTTACTGTGTGGTGTTTTCTATTTTTAAGTTTTTAATAATTTTGGTGAATCGTATTTTCATTGATCGATTTTTCTTCAGTAGGGTATAATTGTCTTGTAGCATATCAATTAGTTTTGATGTTTCTGAAGTGAATTCCATTGCTAGTTTAGGAATGTTTGGATGGCGTTTGCTCATATCGATAAATATACATAAATATGAATATGTAAGAGAATAGTGTTTTTCATTAATTTTGATGTTTGCTTCGAGAGGTTTAAGTATATGTTTTATCGATTGCGTGACATCTAGATCATTATCGCTTTCCGGATCTGATGCTGCTGCGGTTAGGTTTTCATCTGTTTCTAAGTCCATTTCATTTTAAGGTCAAACATATATATATATATATATATATATATATATATATATATATATATATATATATATATATATATATATATATATATATATATAACCGCTACAGAGGTAACTATAAGCTATCAAGTAGGTTACTTTATCTTTATAACTATGACGTTTATATTTAATAATAAAAATATAACATTTAGTGAATATATATATTATGCGTAAATAAATATATAAGAAATAACTGTTTATGTACGAGTAAATGAAATATAAATAAAATAAGTCAATAACGTAAATACAGGCGTTTAAATGCATAGAGGCATCTTGTAGGCAGAATAAACTAAACGGAAGAAAATATTATACATTTAATACAATAAAATATAAATATTTTTTAATCTCATTATTATTAGAATTAAAAATTATGAAATTAGTAATTCGAATTTTTACAATCTATTATATCATAACCTTGGAGCAGTGAGATGAAATGTTTCATCACACGTGTAGCAAAGAAAATGGGAGTGTTTTATATATGTATATATATTGATATTGATACATATATATATTATGCATGAGTGTAGTTTTAAAATTAACTAAATAGCTATGTCGATGTCGACTCACCATACAAAAATCGTATTAAAAATTATTACTTATAGATTATTAACGGTGTTAAAGAAAACGGAAAAAGAAGAATTATAAAAAATCTACATGTCAAGAATAACTTTGGTATTATTTATTATACATATATATATATATATATATATATATATATATATATACCCCAGGGCGCGTCCTCGAGTGGTGGATAGTGGAACGGCCAGTAGATATACTGGCTAGCTGCGAATAACCAATAAGCAGTCGCGAACAAAGAGCGGCTACTGGCGGAAAGTCTCTAGCAGACGATTCCAGTAGCGACAGGGTAAGGAGACCTGAGGATGCAGATGGGCAGCTTGAGGACCTGTCCACTAAAAGTATGCAAAAATCCTATGACTGTCTCTCCCTGGACGGGTTTAGGTCGCCGTAAAAACCTAAAATCGTTACCTCCTCAGTAACAACCGGCTGCCTTGCGATCAGAGTTTTTACTCAAAAGCTAAGGGAGAGTACCCTGGCAGAAAACAAATTCTACTGCCTTGTGGAAAGGGTTTTTACCCGAAGGCTAAGGGAGTAAACCCTAACAGAAAATCCAGCTGAAGGCAACGGAAAACTACCACTATACAGGTTCCGGGCAAATATGATACGTCGTGATAACTATAAATATGCTGCACTCCTAGGATATGCTCGAAAGGATGTATGAGGCAATGGGTGGTCTGCTGCAGCAATGCAGCTTAACTTGAGTTCCCCGATACCCTCGATAGTATGGAACTCTGCAGGAGGGAACAAACGTATTGCAAAACCGGGATCAATTCCTTGTAAGTCACTGACTTGACTGAAAAAAATCATAACAAGATAACAAAAATAGAAACTTGGAATGTTCGTAGTTCATATGAAAGTGGTAAATCCCATAACGTTATTGACGAGGTGAAAAGGCTGGACTTAGCCATACTCGGTGTTAGCGAAGTAAGATGGCCTAATTCTGGGAAATGCGTAATAAATGACTATCATTTTTACTATGCTGGGATTGAAGTTCCGAGTCACTACAACGGGGGTTGGTTTCATAGTTAAGTCTGACGTGAATAATTATATAAATAAATTCGTACCCGTATCAGATGGAGTCGTTTTTTTTACAGCTTAATACCAAACCAAATCTCATCAATCTGATACAGGTATACGCACCAACATCTGTTGCATCTGAAGCCGAAATTGAACAGCTTTCTACAGAAATCGTGGATTATGAGAAGGCGTTGGACTCGGCGCAACACGATAAACTCATTGAAATATTAAGCAAATAGAACTGGAAAATAGAGACATTAGAATTATAACTAATTTATACTGGAATCAAAGCTCATCGGTACGTATAGATGGTCAAATGTCAGAAGAAGTCGGTATAATAAAGGGGCGAGCCAAGGGTGCGT